>NW_004624747.1:1882082-1909377 GCF_000247695.1 Heterocephalus glaber | reverse complement strand
TGGGCTGGGAGCAGCCGGAGGGATGGTGGCTGGGAAACCCCTTCCTCTGGACCAGGAGCAGTGGGATGACGGCTCAGAAGCCCCTACCTCTGGGCTGGGAGCAGCAGGACTCATTACCTTGGTCTGGTGTCCTCTGCATCTTTGTAGTGTGGAACCAGGTGGCTGCCTGTCTGCAGCGGGGTGATTCGGTGTCTTCCGTGCAACTCAGGACCTCGGTAGGGCATGCACAGACCTTCCTGTGTGCAGCAGGCTGGTTCCGCGTGTTCTGTGCGACTCAGGACCTCGGTAGGGTATGGGCAGACCTGCCTGTCTGCAGTGGGATGATTTGGCGTCTTCCACGTGACCTTACTGTGTTTTTGATCACACCTCCTATGCCAAGTTACCTGGAACACATGAGGGCCACAGTAGGCACAGAAATGCAGAGATTCCCCACTGTAGACCTGGCAGCAGCACTTCTGGCTCCTACCAGACTTAGGGGCCCCCAGGTCTGGGGGAGGCTGGGGCTGGGCCTTCCACACTTGCCGAGTTCCTACTTAGCCTGGGCTCCAAGGACCAGGCCTTACTGAGTTTGTCCCTCCATCCCCACCTCACTGCCCACACCAGTGTTCAGGACTCTAGGAGGCCGAAATTCCTCACCTTCCACTCCTGGAGGATGGGATCCAGTAGATCATTCCCCAGGAGGCTTTTGAAGCTCTTCACCCTGTCCTTGGAGGGCTCAATTCTGGGGTGTTATTAGCTGGGCAAGTTTCTATCCCCTTTCCTGTGCCCACAGAGGATTTCCTTCCATTGCTCTGACTTGGCATGAGCAGGAGGTGGGTCTGTGTATGCCCTCCTCCAGGAGAAAACCTCCTCTGCCCAGCATCCTGTCTCCTGGGAGAGTTGGGAGGAAGAGAGCAGGCGGGCACCTGGACTCACCCTCTCCCGCTAAATAGCCCAGGAACAGCATTCTTGCAGGCTGTGGGAGGAGTACCAAGATGCCTGCCATGTATAAGGGGTCTGGCATGGGGGGTTCCACAGATCTCCAGTGACTTCAGTGCTCTTTTCTTTGCAACAGAAGAGAAATCACCCAGGAGGGAAGAATCTGATGAGGAGGAGATGACGTCCAGGACAGAGAGGACACCAATCAGCCAGCCTCAGAGGATCCCTGTGTTTCCAGGCATGGACCCAGCAGCCCTGAAGGTATCAGAGCCACCTTGTGGGTTGGTGTGTTCCTCCTTCCCTCTCCTCCTTCCACTCCCTTCCCTCCCTATCCATCATAAATCTATCCATCATTACTTAACCCTCCCTCCCCTCATTTTTGAAATAGTTTAAGACCCAGAGGAAATTGCAGCAATAGTACAGAGAGTTCCTATGTACCTTTGACTCCACTTTCCCCAGTGATTGTATCTCTCATGACCGTAGCACGTTGTCAAAACCAGGAAAGAGGCCTCTGATTATTAACAGTGCTAGTAAGTTATTTGGATTTCACCAGTGGCCCATTGTTGCTTTTCCATTTTCTGTCTTTCTGCAGCCCCAAACTTGCTGCTGTGTTTTGCCTCATAGCTAAGCTTCAGTTTCCTCATCTGTAAAATGGGTAAATGATCCATTTAGGTACCAGGTCCAGTACTGGACATCTGAGAAACAGGAGTGAACAATATAATATCCCGAGGCCCCTAAGGAATGAATCCAGTTCATGAGGGAAGGTAGGCAGGCGTGTGGACCCTGCAGTGCTGGGTAACAGGAGATGCCAACACTGGGCCCATGTGACACCCTTCAGTTCCACCCAGATCCTAGCTGGACTGTAGGGTCCTGAGGAAGGGCTAGGCTTCCTCCCTCCCTGACCCAGCTCCCCCAGCACTTCAAGTCATCCTAGGATGAAATAGGCTTAACTAGGCTATGATGGGGCCCATCTCATCCCTGGTTCTTCAAAAGGCAGTTCTTTGCTCCTGTTTTATTGATGAGGAAATCAGGGCAAGCCCCTTGGAGTATTAAGGGAATGTCCCCACTTTGGATATTCCACGCGGGCCACAGAAACCTCTTAATAGTGGGCCATGAGCGGGTTACTCCTCTGGTAGATGGAAGTTTTGCCTTCTATGTCTTCTCTTACAAGAATACAAAGTCAGTGTTTGCCTTTGTATCCAATTTTACAGGCCCTCGGGACATGGATGTCGTTTAGTGCATGTGCTAGGCCACAGGTGTTATGGCTGTATTTTTTCAAAGCATTGGAAGAAGTTGTTTTACAAGGTGGGCTACCAGAGGCATAGGACAGGCCCAGGGTACAGGAGAGCAGAGGCTCTGTCCCATGTGGCTGTCCCCAGGAACTCCTGAGACAGGCAGACCTCTGGATCCCTGGGCATGGCTTGAAGCTGCTGCACTTGGGCAAGTGAGGCTCCTGCATGTGCTCACCCATAGCTTCAGCTCCTGGAGCTGCTGGCTGCCTCTGGAGGCCTGGGCTTGTGCCTCCACCACCAGATGAAGTCTAGGGATAGCCCACACCCTGTCTCTCTCTGCTGTGGGCAGTGCCCTGTGGTTAACACCCTAGTGTGAATACCAGTTAGTGAAAACCCTTGTGTGACTAGTGAGCTTCAGGCCTTTGCTCTGTGACACAGGACAGCAGCATCATGAGCTGACCCTATGTTGTATGACTTAGGCCTGGTGGAATCCATATGATTGTATGTCTAGCACCCAGGAGCCTGTGAGGGTCATGGCAACTGTTGCTGGGAATTTCTACCCACCAGTGGCCTTGGGGCTTGCTCAACTAGTCCAAGCAAGTGGGTTTGAAACCTGCCAAGTTCTTGAGGTTTTTAAAAAGCATTTTTCTGTACATTTCCTCACCAGAGTATTATGAAGCATCATGGGAAGGTGGGGAGGTGGAATGCCAGGGCAATATGGCCCCAGGGTGTTGCTGGCCTTGTTGTTGAGTGAGCCCTTCCCTAGACCCAAGGCCATTAAGTCCTGACTCTCTTCTCTTCCCAGGCTCAGCTGCACAAGAGGCCAGAGGTGGACAGTCCTGGTGAGACCCCAGGCCGGGTCCCCCAGCCCAAGACCCCCAAGTCCCTGTTCCAGCCTGGGGGGCTGGGCAGTCGAGTGCTTCCTTCCAGCGTGGAAAAGGATGAGAGGTGAGGGGTTGTGGGGACAGACTCAGGTGTTGCAGAGTGCTGACTAGGAGCACGTCTCTTCTGATTTTCCACCAACATCTGCAGTGGGGCTCTGGGGCCTTTCCACGTCCTGACAGCTAAACTCTACACCAGAGGCAGGCACCGAGGTCAGGATCATGTCTCCTCCTTCCCCTGTTCCACACAGAAACCCAGGATACTACTGATATGGGGAAGACAGCTGAAGAAACTGAGGCTTTCTTCCTCTCATCCTCCTAGGAAACACCTTTGTATCAGGAGACTCAGGGAGACTTGGGAAGGACAATCCAAGGGTACAGCAGTCCTGTTCCTGGGCTCAGACTGGTTGATGGAGAGATGACCTCAGTGCAACCCCTGCCCCACAGGGCTCTCAGCTGGGGATAGAGGTCACAGGCACAGGCTCTAAAGTTACAGAGCCCACGTTGGAGTCCAGCTGTGCAGTCACCAGACAGCATGAGCCTCAGATTCCCCATCTGCAAAATGGGTTTACTAACTGTCATGACCTTCCAGGTGGCTGTGAGGGTGAAGCATGCAGTGCCTAGGGGCCTGGTGTGTAGACATGTTCAATAGAGAATGAAGTTCTTATATCGAGTACTGTCAGCACATAAAATTAGGAAGTATTTTTGATGCTAGGGTTGTGATCTAAGTACCAAGATAGAATAGAATGGGCAAACTGTAGCCAACAGGCTGAATCCAGCCCACTGTCTGGATTTTCCGATAAAACTTTATTGGCACATAGCCATGCCTACTCACATCAGCATTGTCTGTGGCTGCTTCTGTATGATTACGCAGGGACATCCTTAGACCACAGTCAGAAATAGGTACTATCTGGTCCTTTGACACTGTGATAGAGGAGGGACTCATCATGCTCTACAAGCTAATAGAGGTACTTTTGCTGAGTCTAGATGCCCAAACAGGTCTCAGCTAGGTCAAGGAGCAGTGAAAGGGGATGCCAAGCAGGGGCCAGAGTGCACAGAGACCTAGAAGCTGGTATTCCAGGAGCTTTGAGTGGTGCATGCTCTTGCACTAGAGTGGACTTCGGAAAGCAGAAGGACAAGGTCAGACAGACAGGGATGGCTGCCATGTATTCCCCATCCTAGGGACACCAGAATTGCAGGGTGGCTGGAGGAGGCTCCTGGCCTGGGACTCGGGCATCTCTGGAGGCCTGGGTTTGTGCCTCCGCCACCAGGGAAGGTATGGCTACTCTGGGGTACCCCATACCCTGGTCTCCCCAGGGGCTCTCTCTTTATTCCAAGGCTGGTGGGTGGAATAGCTCATGATGTCCCCAAGTCACCCTTTCCCCCCGAGCTGCCCCTAGCCAGGTCAGCAACTTCCTGAGCTCTCCAGGCCTGGGGGCTAGGGGCTTCTTCTGAGATCAGAAAATATGTTCAAAGAGAGAGAGAGAGAGAGAGAGAGAGAGAGAGAGAGAGAGAGAGAGAGAGAGAGAGTGTGTATGTGTGTGTGTGTGTGTGTGTGTGTGTATTAGGGGATGGTTTTAAAGAATTGGCTCATGTGGTTGTGTAGGGTGCTGGCAATCTACAGTGGAGCTGGGTGTGGTGGTGGATACCTGTAATCCCAGCACTCAGGAGGCTGAGGCAGGAGGATTGCCATGATTTTGAGGCCAGCCTGGGCTACATAGTGAGTTTGAGGCCAGCCTAAACTACATAGCGAGACCCTGTCTAAAAAAATTAAAAATAAATAAAATTCTACGGAAGAGGCTGGCAGGCTGGAGACCCAGGATTTCAGTCCGCTCTTCTTTCCAGGAAGTCAGTCTTTTTTTACTAATGCCTTCAGCTGATTGGATGAGGCCCACCAAGTATGGAGGTAAATTGCTTTGCTCAGAGTCTACTGATTTAAATGTTAATTTCATCCAAAAAAAGAACCCTTCACAGAAACAGATAGAATAATGTCTGACCAAATATCTAGGTACTATGGTCTGGTCAAGATGACATACAGAATTAAGGGATTTTGTACATGGATAGAGAGATGGAAGGATGGATGGATAATTGGTAAATTGATGTATGAAATAATTTTATATGAGATAACATTTTACAGATTACTTCACAGAATGGATATATCAGGACTAATTTATTTCTGCCCATTGATGGACACTGATGAATTTCTGTTTCTTGCTTATTGATCATGTTAATATGACATGTTTTCACTGTGAGTGCTTGGCCAGCCCCTGCCTTGGCACAATGGATGGAGTCGGGCACCATGCAGCCCTACCTGCAGGAGCCATGGTGTGGCCCACACTGACTCCCTGGCCTTGTGGTTTCAGGTCAGAAGAACCTTCTCCCCAGTGGCTAAGGGAGCTGAAATCCAAGAAGCGGCAAAGCCTGTATGAGAATCACGTGTGACAGGTAGAAAGGTTCCCATGGTCCTGGGAGCAGAGTTCAGATGGGGGCAGAGGTGTGGAGTTGGAACGTGGTGCCACAGAGAGAGCAAGCCACAGAGAGGGGTCAGGGTGGGCAGAGTTGTGTTTGGGGGCAGTGGTGATCTATTCCTATGGGTATGGAGCTAAGCGGGGCAGCCTGGGGTGAATGAAAAGGGCCTGGGTGGAGGCTCAGATGCCCAGGGCTCTGATCTTGTGCTCTTGGCGAACACTTCCTGCTGCCTCTTTTATAAAATGGAAGGGTGTTTCCAATTTCTGTATGGGGAATATATTCATGTACAAACTAATTATATTTAATTTAAAAAATACATACAATCTGGCTGGGGATTTAGCTCAGTGGTTTTGCTGCCTGCTGCGCAAGCGCAAGGACCCAAGTTTGATCCCCAGTACCAAAAAAAGAAAAAAAGCAAAGAAAACTCAAACAAACAAAAAATACATACAATCATCGGTCAGTATCCACAGGGGAATGGCTCCAGAAAGACACCCAAATCCAGAGATTCTCAAGTCCCTTACATAAAATGGTGTAGTCTTTGTATAAAATCTACATATATCCTCCCAAATACTTGAAATCACTGCTAGGGTAATTATAATACCTAGTACAAAGTAAATGCTGTGGAAATTTTTTAGAGAATAATAATAAGACAAAAAGCCTATACATTCAATACATATGTACTTTTTCCCCCAAAATATTTTCAGACAAGATTGGGCACATTCAGGGTAGTATGGCCATAGACCAAAATATTTTCAATCTGGAGTTAGCTGAATCCACAGATGGGGAACACACAGACGGGGAAGACTGATCTTATTTTAAAAACCAAATGATTATATGCACTCTGGTGCAGGTCTCAGATGTCTGACCATTGTGAACTTCAGTTTCCACACACAAAATGGATCACCAGTGCCCACATCACCGAGGGGTCCTCAGGGCTCAGTGAGAACACGCTGGAAGTGCCAGACTGTGTGCTTCCTGTACATCCTCAGTTTAGGAGCACATGATGACAAGGCAAAGTTGGCCTTGATTTGATTGGCAGAAATGACCCACATCCCTGAAGTCCCAAATGCTCTGACAACAATACTATTTTTATTTCTCATTCAGTGACAAAACCTCACCTGAATGGAGATAATGCTGTAGATACTGTTTGCAGCACTTTATGTATTACTTATGCAGTATGATTGAAAAATATGATTGGATGTTTAAATTTTTTTAAAAATTTATTACTGTAAAAGACCATCCCCCTCAAATACTCCATTTCACTTCAAACACTTATCCCATCACTCTTGCCACTTTCTGAAACACTTCTAGAAGTTCTCTTTCATGAATGTCTTTAGTCGCACCATTGTGGCTGCCTCAGAGTCCTGAATTGATTCAAAATATTTACTTTTCATGATTATTTTGATTTGGGGGGAAGAGCCAGAAGTCATTGTGCCAAATCCAGTGAATGGTAGTAATGAGGTAGATGAGGATACACTGTAATGTTTTTATGAGCCTGCCTTTCTGTTGGAAGGCCTTTCTCAGCAACAGCATTCACTGTGTATTTGATCACACCACATGAGGACACTTGTGAAAGAGGACTTTCAGAACTGCTTCAGAAAATGGCAAGAATGATGGGATAAGTGTGTTGGAAACAAGGGGGAGTATTTTGAGAGGGAGTAATGGCAATGTCTGTTTTACTAGAATAAATTGAAAAATTTAAACACTCCCTGTATATTTTGATGACTTCTTGCATTTATGTATTTGCTAATCTATCTATTTATTTATGCTGTGCAAGGGATGAGACTCCAGGCCTTGTCCATGTTAGGCAGGTGCTGTACCACTGAGCTAAACCCCCAGCCCTATTTGTCCAACCGGATGAATACTCGTAGTATATTATGTGCTTGATTATGGGAGTGATGCATAATATAGGTTGCATAATATGTATATGTATGGATGGACAGGTATGTTTGAGTATATATGTGCATATTTATCTCAAAAAGACTTAAAAATTCCCCAGTAAATCAGTGCTCAAGGTGACTAAGGGATCAGGACCTATGTTTATTTGTGTTTAGTATGGCACATGTGCTATCTCCTGGAGTCTTCCAGCGATCCTTTCATTTTAAAGTTTAATCTTGTTTTTAATTAGCACGTAGTAATTGTATATAAAAATGGGATGCAGTGTGATGTCTCAGTACACTTACAAGCTGTGTAATGATTAAGTCAGGTTAATTGGCAAATCCACCCCCTCAAACATTTATCACTTCTTTGTGGCGAGAGCATTCCAAACCCTCTCTGATACTTCTTTTGAAATATATTATTATCAGCAATCCATTGGAGGAAAGTGAGGCTCAGACCTGGCTCTAAATGTCCAGTTCATTCCACTGGACAAGACTGCTCGCCACCCTCCTCATTTCGCCCCTTTCCTACCTGCCAAAAAATCTTTCCTGGCCTAAGGTTATGAAGGCTCCTTCCCTGGGGACTACCAGAAATGGTTATTCGTTTATTTGGTTTTTGGCAGTGCTGGGGAAGGGAGCCAGGCCCTTGCTCATACTAGGTGTGTATTCTACCACTGGACTGCACCCCTGGTCCCCAGAAAAGGTTGGAAGGCCTGGTGAGGGAGGCAGGTGGGACAAAACGTTCCCACTGTTGACACCAGCACTGTCCTTTTCTTTCCAGGCAGGGAGCAGTGCCACATCAATTAACAGAAGCCTTAACCGTCAGACTGTCATGAGCTGCAGAGAGGCCAAGCTGCTGCCCTCCCTCCCGCACCATGCTCACGTGCCTGGATCCTCTCGGGGCCAGAGACCATGCTCCAGGGTCCAAATCTCACAGGAAGGCCTCCCCTCTGTGAGGACCTGCTCAGGTCCAAGACAGAAGGCTGGGACGGAGGCCAGGCTGCCCAGAAATGCCCTCTGCTGGGGGTTTTGCTTTAATATCAGTTTGCATTTCTACCCTCGTTCAACACCTTCTGCATCTCCAGGAACATCAGTGCAAGCCTGGATTCTCTGCCTTGGTTCTGAAAACACCTGAATTGGGAGACCAACTCTTGGCTTTTCACTAGGAAAGGACATTTAAGAAAGTTCAAACCATTCACTTGCTGCTGTTATCTTGGTCCAAGGCATTACCATGGGGTGTTGGGAGTTTTGATTGCTTTGACAGGTTCCTTTTTCCTCATGACAAATCAGCTTTTCCAATTTTTAAACATACCCTCCCTGATTCTTTTAAGTATATTTCTCCTTCTAGTTGGGCTGTGTGCATAGCTGACCTATTTTTTGTTTGCTTTAGAAGGCAATAAAGCAATAACAGCCAATTTTCTTTGAAATTGATATATATATATGTTTTTACGTTAAAGGATAGGAGGACAGGTGTGTGAATAGTATGTTCTGAAGTATCTAACCTCAGGTTACCTTATCTCTATCCAGGCTTTTTACAACTTGTAACTGTCACCCTGTATATAGTCTCCCCCCTTTCTTTCCCATTTGATCTCTGATTTCTGTGGGATGGCCTTTGTCCCTTGGCCTCAAGGGTCATAAGTGCTGCTCAAATGGCAGTACCTTTGTCAAACACCAGACCTGCCCCAGGCATCTTCTCCAGTCCCCCTTGAACAAAGTCTGGGTTGCTATAGTAGAGGAGCCTTTCTAAATCAGCCTCAGAACAAATGCTTGAGTTAGGAGTACTTTTTGTTTTTTATTTTCTGTCACCTTGAGCCATCTTCACCAGCTCCACCTGACTGCATGTTTTGGGGGGTGGGGTGGGGAATTCAAATGGTAGCATTACTCAAAACTTTGCCAAAGGTGAGCTCTAGGCCACGAACTTCCTGGGAGTGCTGGATGCTCAGTGACAAAGTGTAAGACTCACCCTGCCTCTTTCTTTTTCTATAGGCTGATTCCTGGGAATCTCCAGGCCTCTGGGAATTCCTTCTACTCTGTCTTTTGTTCCTGGAAATTCTCAACCCAACCCCTTTCCCTCCACTCCCAAAGCTTCAGGCACCAGCAAGCATCCCAGATGTGCCTGGCTGGCTACCTGCCATGCTGGAGTTGCCATAGACCTTGTGCCAACCTTGCCAGAGAATCACCCAATGGTGAGACACATGGGCAGTTCACAGGGCAGCCCACGATTGCAGGGGGCCCTGGAACTGAATGTCCTGATGGATCTGTGTGTAGACCAGCTAGACAGCAAAGTGGACTCCTGAGAGGTGGAAAGTCTTTCTTGGTAAATCCATTATTTGTAAATGGTGTCAAAACTTTCCTTTTTTTCTCCCTTGCCTCCTCTCCCAGACTCTTTATGTCTCTCCCCATCTTATCTCCCTCCCTGCTTTTACTGGCTCTTTTCTCTCTTGCGTGTGGGACTGGTATTGAAGATTTCTCCAGGTTCAGACAGATGCCTATGCACTGCTTAAGGGTGCAGGTCAGAAGCATGGACAGCAACAGCGGGCCCACTCATCCCCCCTCTTAATGAATGGCCTGGGCTTTGCCTACTGGTGGGCTGTTGCTGGGGCTGACATCAGCCTCACGTGTCTGTGTTTGGAAGTTTGGCTTTGCTCAATGAGAGTTTGTATTTTCATCCCGGAGGTATAGTACTCAGTCTGTTCTCTGTAACTATTTGGGGATTTTTTTTTTTTTTGGTACCGGGGATCAAACTCGGGTCCTTGCGCTTGGGCAGGAGGTGGCGAAACCACTGAACTAGCTAAGTCCCCGGCCCACTATTTGGGGATTTAATCTTTCCAGAACTGCTTTGATTTTTTTGGCAGATCTATGTCATGTTTTGCAACAGTTTTAATGTGGTGGCTCTCTAAGTCAAAGAGCTTCTCTTAGAAAACACTCCTAGTGTTCTGGCCCTGACTTCATCTCTTGACTCTTGTCTTTCTCTCTGCCAAGTAGAAAGGGCCCTTGGCTCCTATGTGTGTGGACAGCACCAAGCAGAACGCTTAATTCTAAGTGAGTTAGATTTGAGCACAAGTCAAATGACAGGAAAGAAACCACTCTCAAGTGAGGTTGGCCTGGGGATCTTTTGCCCAGCCTCTCACACCTTGACTAGCAATATATCTATTTAATTCTACCTTGATTGAGACAAACCCACTGACTCAGCCCTAGCCTCAAGCCCTGAAGATCTTCATCTCATCTTTTCCAGCAGCACAGAGCTGACAGTCACAGTGGGTTGGGAGTGACCCTCCTAGTGCAGGTTCCCCATGACCTTGGAGTCCTGCTTGTGATCTGTGCAGTGCAGTGAGAAGTAACCGTTGCCCAGGAGCCTTGGCAGGAAGCTGGGCCAAGGGGTTGATTATTTCCCCTTTTCTAAACTAGGTGAGCTCTTTGGGGCTAAGCCGTGGGTTGCCCACCCATTGGGAACTAGCTTTCCAAGTTTTTCTGGAGCCCCCCTCTGGATATCTGTTTCTTTTTAAACTAACTTAATATGCCTTAATCGCCTGTGAGCAGTCAAGTCACCTGCCCAGCCCAGCAGCTCTATCTCTTCTCAAATGAGGCTTACTAGAATGCCGCTTCTTGTGTAGGTACCACCTCCTCCTCCCCCTGTGCCCATCGGTATTTTGACAGCTGGCCTTTTTGCTAAGTCTGTATCTCATTCCCCTCCAGTGGATCATTGCCTTCATGGTCCCTTGCTTAATGATACATGGTGAAGCCTCAAAAGTTAGTCTTGTAGAGAATTACTCAGCACCACCAGAGAAATGCTGGTGGAAGTGAGACCTCACTGTATTGGGGACCTTCGGGGGCTTGGAGTGAGACTGACCCGCCCACCTTGGGTTATCTGGGATTAGAGAAAGGACAGTCAGATGGTGGCATCTTACAGGTTATACAACCCCAGACAAGTTTGTCTTCTTCAGCCTCCCCAGAAGTGAGGCTGACTTTAGGAAAGTGCTAAGGAACATGAACAGAAATAGCCATCAGCCTAAGTTCCTGAGCTTTAGAGGCTGAGAAAGGATTTGGGAAAATCCTGAGCATGATTTTCCTAAAGGAAACCAGTCGTTCCCATCTGGGGTTGATAGCCACCTCATCAGTCTGTGTTGACAATTTGTTTTTCATCCTGATGCACCCAGATTGGCCCCTGGAGTGAAGCACGACTGCAGAGATAAAGCCTCCACTCCCCAGTTTGGAAGTTTAATCTATGGAAGTGTCTGAAGTGACAGAGTGGTTCTGTAGCCTGGGAACACCCCCCACACCCACCCTGAGTATGGGAGCCTGGAGGCCATGATCCCATGGGATGAGGGACAATGTTGGGGTAGAGAGAGCCACCCGAGCAGAGTGACCCACTCCACATCTCAGAGGGGAACCAGCTTGGGCTGAGTCCCGTGGTGAGTAGGGAAACCTGGCTCTGTGCTGAGAAGGTGCCAGGAGCCACCCCCATGGAATCTGGGGAGGCCAGGGCTGTGGAAGCCTAAGTCCATGCCAACAGAATGAGCACCCTGGGTCATCACCAGTCCAGGTCTCTAGTCCCCATCGCTCTCTGGATTTTTCCTTCCTTTATTTGGTTGGCTCCTGCAGGAAGAGAGGCAGAAAGCCAGCTCTCTGCTCTGGAAAACCAGCCCAAGGTTTCCGGCAAGTGAACCCTTGAAATTGTCACCTCCCAGCCCATCTCCTTTTCCTCCCTCCCCCTTACAACACCCTCAAATAGTTGCCCCTCACCTGAGCCATGGCACCTCTTAATGTGACTTGGACTAGCTGTTCTGTGACAATCCCTGGTGGCATCACACCAGCTAAAAATCATGCTATAATCTAAAGAAAAAGTTGAGCCTTTAAATGATGATCTCATTCCACATTGCCATATAGATCCCATAACTATGGAGCTCACAAGAGTAATTGCAGTGTGGAAGGTGTTTTATGTTTTATACTGTATTATTTCCTAAGTCACACAGGTATCCTAGAAGTCACATGCTTCCCAGCGGGTTATGATTCCCATGTGTTTTGCAAGATGGAGTAAGAGGGCAGAACTACGGTATTTAGAAATATAGTATATATTTTCCGAACTGTTCTGGGCTCATCCTCAGATATTTGAGTCATGGTAGGACAAGAACTCAAGTTGTGGGGGGGGGGGGGGACTAAGGTCCCTGCCTGTGGTGTTCTTGCAGTTGCCTTATGAATTCACAAGCTCCAGGACTTCTAAATGGAAGGCAAGTGCGAGGCACTTTATCCGATCCTGGAAAAAATCTAACCACATGACCAAGAATTCATCTAGAAAAACCTATATTTTTAATGTAAACAAAAAGAGAGGGGGGAAGATTTCCTGGACCTCACAGAGTATTGGGTGTCTACAAGTGCTTTTATATTTTGTAACTGTAAAGAGGTTTCTTATGCACAGAAGAGCAGTTGGAAACTGGTCCACTGCAGTGAAACGAGATGACATTTGCATGTACAGAGACGTTGCATTCAGACTCTGAAAACAGCAAATAAAGCTTTGATGTAAGTTGCATTGGAGAAGCTGGCCTGTCCATGTGCATGAACGGGGGCTCCTGGGCAGGGGGGCCGGTGCCCCTCGCCTGCTGCTGAGTCAGCCCCTCCCCTGTGCTAGCTGTGGGCCTGCAGTGGGAGGGAGCTGGATTCCTGGAACTGGGTGTTGTCCACGGTGGGAGGCCGTGGAGAAATGGCAGGTTCAGAACAAGGGCTGGAATGCTCACTTTGCCACCTCCTGGCTGGGGGCATCTCTGAGCATCAGTTCTCCTTTGCTATACAATGGGGGTGGGGGTTGAGTGCAGCATTTGTGAGCAAGGATTCAGGGCAGGGGTTCTCAGCCTGGTGGACTGTGCCATCGGAGGTCATCACGGGGGAGAACATACTCCGTGCTTGGTGAGGAGAGGCCAAGGGATGCTGTTCAATAGCTCCCTCTTCTCAGCCGCCCCCCACAAAGAGGGACCTAACTCCTGATGCCAGCAGAGCTGAGGTCAAGAACTCTTGGTTACCAAGTTGGGGCACATGGAAGTAATGAGCACATGAAGGTCCTTGGGACCCAGAAGGACCCAGTGGGAGGGAGCCACTCTGTCCCCACCCCTGCCTTCCTCCCCATGTGCCTGGCTGGTGGTGACTGCATCCCAAGTTCCTGGGTGGAAACCAGCCTAGCTATGTGTGACTGTGATCTCTCACTGGCTCCAGCAGGGAGCAGGACAGGACAGTGTGGCTGTGTGACCTTAGTAGCTGAGCCAGGGTCATGGGGATCCACCCGAGTCCAGAGTGCAGCTGTCACCTGCTGCATCCCACCACCACCCCCACGGGTCCATGTGGACTCCAGGCTTTTTATCCACAACAAATAATGTGAAACTGTTCTTTTCAATTTACTCCTTTGCTTCCTCATCCTTTTATTCATTCTTTAATCACAATTAAATACTTATCACAGACAAAACTCTACTTTTGTCAAATACTTAAAATGCCTAGACTTAGTATTTACTTACTGGTCATAAATTTACTTACTGGTCATAAATAAGTTGGCCATCATGATCACCTTTAATGCTACTGAGGCTAAAAGCCCAGGCCTGGCCTGGGACTTGCTATGTGATCCTGGCTAAGTGACTTCATATCTCTGAACACAGTTTCTCCATAAAATGAAGGTTACAATTCCTCCCCTAAAGATGGCTGAGTGAGGATTAAACATAATGCTTAAAAGCTGGTACAGAGCCTTGCACGGAGTAGGTCTTCAATAAACAGGTCAAGGACAGGGGATTTAGCCTGCCTGCCTCGCAAGCACGAAGTCCTCAGTGCAATCCACGGTACCAAAAAAACCCCAAAACAATAAACAGGTCGTATCAAGGATGCCATCTACATGAAGAAGTTAAACTTCCCAGATTTGTTCCCAGTGATTGGATTGGATATTTAGGCCCTTTTGGCATGTCCAAACTGGAAGGATTCTGGGATCCCTCATTCTAAGAACTGCAGCCTTTACAAGTTTACCATGCACTCCCAACAGGAAAATGGTGGCACCAAGAGGCTAGAGAAAGGGGTTTGGGGAGCACTGGAAAGTTTCATGCCCCCTGCCCTGCCCAGTGCTGCTACCTCCCCTCAGAGCAGCAAGAGCTATCTGCCTACAAAGTCACCAGAGGCCACGCTGAGAAGACAGGCCAGGGGCCTCAGGAAGCTGCTATTGGAGTGAAGTGGCCTGGACACAATCAGGGGCACAGGGAGCTGCCTCAGCACATGAGGATGTGCTGGGCGGTCAGAACAGGCCCATGAAAAGGACAGTCACCAGGAGAGGCCTTGCAGACGCCTGGCTCCTCTGTCTGTCTGGTTCTGAGGCTACAGCACAGGTTCCTTGAGATGAGCATGGTGGGGTGGGGAGGCGGGGCCACCCTGACCGGAGGAGCTTGGTAACCTCTTGGTATGCGTGGCTGGCTCCCTGCCAATGCTGGGGGTCCTTGAGAGTGGGCCCGAGTGACTGGACACAAGTCTGCCACCAGACTCAGCTCAGGGTGGGGACCTGCACTGTCTGTCTATAAAGGGTCGTGGCCAGGGTTGGAGCCTCAAGGCCAGGCAGCTCTGAGGAAAGAAGAGGGAAAACTCAAGACCTGCAGGGTCCCTGAGAGTCCCCACCAGTGGGACTAGGGCTGTTTCTGGCTGAAGCCGGCCATGCCAGGCCAGCAGCTGCAGCTGTACACACCGCAGCCCTGGGTGCACACCAAATGGGCCTCATGGCCATGTGTGCCAGATGTGCAGGAAGCCAGGGCAGGGGGCAGTGGTATGGGGGCATGGGGTGGGGATGTGGGTTCCTTGTGTACTTCTGTGTGTCCGCGTGCCCAATTGCACACATGCATATGCCCCAAAACAGAAGGTCCTCAGTGTGTCATGTGGACAACATTTGGGAGAATCCTTCCATGTGACATCCGCAGGGGCCTGGGCTGCATACTGCTGTTCCCAGAGCAAGGAAGGGGAACTGTGTGACTGAATCTGTCTCTTGAAGTGGCTGGTACACAGCAAGTGCTCAGTAAGAGTTTCCAGAATGAATAGCTGACAGCACAGACACTGACCAGAAGTGGGTGTCTGAGGACCTGGTCTCATGTGTGCTTTCTCTGAATGTCATCTGTCTGTCCCCTCCCACCTCCACTGGCCTGCCCTTCACCCTGGTCACCTGGCCCAATGCCTGGGACAGAGTCATTGGGGATGGAGGTGACCAGTGAACAAAAACTGGAGGATGGAGATGGGAGGGGCAGCTGGGAAGAAACACCTGCAGTCAGACTCTGGCCTGGGTCCAGGGGTGATGCATCTGCAGAAGGCTCCAAGATCCCATTTTAGGGGGAACAGTGGGCACGGAGGAAAGGGCATGGGCCTATGCCAGGCCCAGTTGGGGCCTTTTCCTCACTGTGTGTCTTGAAGAAGTGGTTTTACTTTGCTGGGGCTCAGTTCCCTCGTCAAAATGGGCCTCCTGACCCCACTGACTGTCACAGTCTCCATGATCCATGGTAGGTCCTCTTTGGGTGTTTGTTGAATCACTGAATGATCAATGTAGCTCATGAATCATGAACACATCCCATAGCCAGTAAGTTTCCACTAACATCAACACCTGGGTCTGCCTGGGTGGACCTGGTGACCCCTTCTCCTTTGATTTGAAGCCAGAGTGTTCCTGAGAGATGGCAGAACAGCATGGAGCACCACAGCAGGCTGCAGCTGGCAAGAGCCACGGAGGCCTTGGGGGCGGCTACAAGGTACTGGTCAGAATGGGTACTCTGGGCTCAGAGGCAGCTCCCCACTGGCAGCCTCTCTCTAAAGGGAGCAGCTGCCCTCCCCACCACGGCTGGGGGAAACACCCCATCCGGCTGCCAGGAACCTGCTTCACCACTTCCCTGCACCTTCCCTCTGTGTCCTGTCTGCAAGATCAAACCCATCTCACACATCCAGCCTGTCTGAACGGAGCCAGAGGCAGGAGGGTGTCAGGAGATCCAGCTTCATCCTCCCTCCATCCTGTCTGGCCTAGGCCCAGGGTCTCGCCCTGGCCCCATACACAGTGTGACAGCTCACCAGGATGCCATACAGAGGGGTGGTAGGCAGGGGAGGCACCCAGCCATTGGAGGGGAGTTTGACTTGGCTGCCTCTAGGGGCCTTCGGAGGACCCCCAAGGAGAAAAGCAGGGGCAGGGCTTTTTTGCTTTGTGATACTGGGGATTGAACCTAGAGCTTTTATCCACTGAGCTACATCCCCAGCTGCCTTCTCACTTTTTTTTTGTTTTGTTTTTAGAGACCAGGTCTTATTTCGTAGTTCAGACTGGCCCTGAACTCACTATGTAGACCAGGCTAGCCTCGAACTTGCATCAATTTTCCTGCCTCAGACTCCTGTGTGCTGGGATTACAGGCATGCGTCACTAGGCTCTGTTGTGAAGGTTATGTCTGAGAGCATCCCGGTAGCATCTTCAAGAGCAGAGGACTGGCAGGGAAGGCAGCCCCAGAACTGCTGACCCTAGGCCTGATCCTCAGGTGTGACACTGGGTCAGCTTTGCCCTCGTCCCATAGCTTCTGACCCTGCATGCGGTTCTAGTGACCTCTAAGGGCCTCTTGGGCCGGCGATCCAGGTCTTTTGGTCTAATGGAGGTGCCTGTAGGCAGTTCCACTGTAGTCACCAGGGGACAATGCGGGTGCATTGTGGGCTGAGGGCAGGTTTGTGGCTCCCTGGCACCCCTTTCTGCTGCCAGGGCTGCAGCTAGGTGCCAGATAGGCTGGGTGTTCAGGATGCTGCTCTTCCAGGTGACCTTGTATGAACCGGAGAACTTCCAGGGCAAGTGATTCGAGCTCTCAGCCGAGTGCCCCAGCCTGACTGATGGGCTGCTGGAGAAGGTGGGCTCCATCCAAGTGGAGTCCGGGCCGTGGGTATTGAGTGGGCCCTTGAAGCCTGAGTCTTCCCAGACTGGGAGCCAGGGGTCCTTGTTCCAGGTCAAAATTTGCTATGGTGCCTTAAATAACTCCCATCCCTTCTCTGGCCTCAGTTTCCCCATCTGCTAATGAGAGAGTAGAACGGTAATTCCTTTTAGCATCCTTCTAGCTCTTGATTTCTGTTATATGTGGCAGAGTACTGGGGAGAGAGGGCAGGGAAAGACAGCCCCACACCTACCTGGATATTCAATTTACATAAATATAAATGGAACTTAATGTTTATAATTTTGAAAAATTATAAACGAGCTACATCCTCAGCCCCTTTTAAATGTTCTAAAATTTTAAAATAAGCTCTCACTAAGTCACTAAATTGCCCAAGTTGAGCTCAAACTTGGGATCCTTCTGCCTCAGCTTCCCAGAGTGCTAGGATTATAGGTAATAGCATTTGAAATTTAATGTGCATTATATCATGAGTCCTCATCCTGTGAGAAAGGTGTCATTCTATTTCTTTCTTTGGTACCGGGGATCGAACCTGGAACCTTGCACCTGCAAGGCAGGCGCCGGAACCACTGAGCTAAATCTTCAGCCCCAAAGGTGTCATTCTTATCTCCTTTTGCAAACGAGGAAACAACCCAAAGCATTAGGTGTCCCTCTGTGCCCACAGGCAAACAGGGGTCCCAGCCTGGCTCTTCATCCTCACCTACAGATGGGCAGTGTGGGCTGTGGCACCGTCTGTGTGGTCTTGGGTCTCTTCTCAGCTGTCCAGTGGTGGCAAAAATGGTACTGTGTCAGAGGGAGAATTTGTGAAAACAAACTGATTGATGGAGAGGGGGGAAGGAAGGAAATGAGGAGGAGGAAGAGGAGGAGGAGGAGGAGGAGGAGGAGGAGGAGGAGGAGTCGCCGCCTAAGGAATCCTGGCTGTGTGGTGTTGCATCCTGCACAGAGGTTGGACATCAAATACCTCCTCAGTGCCATCTGCCTGGATATTTTTCTGGCCCAGAGCCCCAGATGTGCCCAGTATGTCCCTGCAGCTCCTCAGTAACAGGTCAGGTTGAGGATGGGCAGGTTGCTAGGTGGATGCCAGCAGCTCTTGGGTCCTGTCCTCCCTGGATAAGGGTCCCCTGGCTGCATCCAGGTTACCCTGGCCCCTTCCTTCCTGAGGTGGCTGGCATTCGAGCTCAGGGCCTTCTGTGGGGAGCAGTTTGTCCTGGAGAAGGGGGGATTACCCACGCTGGGATGCCTGGTCCAGCAGCCGCCACAATGACAGCCTGCTGTCTCTCTGGCCTCTGCACGTTGTGAGTAGAGGTTCTGCCCACTTTTGGGAGCTGAGAGGCAGAGAGTGTGAAGCTGGTTCCCAAGTGTGTGAGGTGGGCCTGGCCCCAGAAGGGCCCCCACGTCTCTGGCCTAAATGATCGTGTGGAACAAGAAGTTGGCTACTGAATGGGCATCGAACGGGGGTCTGGACACCAGAGTTCCCTTCTCAAATCAGCCTGGATGACCCTGGGACTTGCTTTGTAACCCTATTCCAGTAGAGGCCACACAGTCCAGTCTCAGATCCGCACTGGGGTCATAGAGAAAAAGCCCGGAAAATAACTTCAGAAAGTAACCTCGAAAGAACCCCTTCTTCCCTCGAGTTTCTCCAACACCTGAAAGGGACACAGTCTGCAGTAGCATTTCAAATGTCACCTGCCTACTTCACACCCAGTGGCTGCTTCAGCAATTTTTCTGTGTCCTGTATCTGACTCCTCATCCGAGGGCAGTGGAAAGGGGAAAGAGGGAAGATTAAATCAGGATCTTGCTTAATAAAGAGGGGATGCTTGGACTTTTATTTTTCAGTAGTGGGGATTGAACTCAGGGCCTTGGCACTGAGCTACATCCCCAGCCATTTTATTTTGTTTTATTTTATTTTGAGACACAGTCTCACTGCATCACTAAATTGCCCAGAGTGGGCTTGAACTTGAGAGCTTCCTGCCTCAGCCCCCCAGTGTGCCAGGAATAAAGGCATGTGCCATAGCACCTGTCTACATTAATACTTTTGATCTCCTGCCACCCTCTCTGAGCCTCAGTTTCCCAACTTGCTAAAGGTCAGGGTTGAATGAGATCTGTTTGGTCCATTTTGGCTTCATACCCTTTGGCTGTAAGCTTCCCTATGCGCGCAGCCCTGAGTCCCCTCTCTTTTGCCAGGGTTTGGGGTGGCTTACTGATTCTTTCCTGCTTCTGGGCTCCTGTGCCGCTTCCGGGTGTGAGAGCAGCAGGTCCTCCCGGTTCTCACCCCCAGGACGGCCTGGACCACAAGCTGCACTTGTTTGAGAACCCTGCCTTCGGTGGCTGCAAGATGGAAATCGTGGACGATGATGTGCCCAGCCTGTGGGCTCACGGCTTCCAGAACCGCGTGGCCAGTGCCCGCGCCATCAATGGGACGTAAGGGTCCCGCCCCCTCTGCTGCAGGGCCCAGTCTCCCCTGGGAAGGGTTTCTCAGCTCAGGGTTTCTTATCTGATGACGTAGGCGGTGCCTGCGGCCTAGAATGTCCCCCCAGGAATCCCCCAGGAGGCGACTGTCCAGTTGCCCCTGCCTCCCACACCCTTGAGATTTCTAGGCAGCCTTGACTCAAAGAACTTTTGTCTTTTAAGCCTGGTGTGGTGGTGCACATCTGTAATCCCAGCGCTGTAGGAGGCTGAGGTTGAAGGATTGCAAATTCCAGCCAAGCCTGGGCAATTTAGGGAAACTTTACCTCAAGATATAAAATACAAAGGTCTGGGGCTCTAGCTCAGCATAAAGGCCTTGAGTTCAATCCTCCTTCAGGAGCACTGCCTACCCTCCACCAAATTTTATCGAGTAAAATCTGCCCATCTGTCCCCATCTAAGTATTTACTCCTTTTCTGAACTTTCCCAGGCCTTGGAACTGGTTTTCAGAAATTTTTCCCATTCATGAGCCTTGTCCCTCTTACCAAGGGATCTGGCTGGGATGCATATAGCTGTCCAGGTGTGACCTGAGTAGTACATAGGAGAGCAAGCTTATTACCTCCCTCCTTCCAGGCTTAATAGCTGTTAATGCAACCTTAGGACTATCCTCTGTTGCTGGTTGCATTACTTTGTAATCTGGAGCTAGGCCTTGAGAGGTGCCTCCCCTTTCTGATGACTTAATGACTTTTTACTGAGCATCTATTCTGTGCCCAGTATGGAGATTAAAGTGGACAATAAGAACTACACTGCCCCTGCCCTCAAGAATTTCACAGTCTGACAAGGAGACAGTCAAGGAAACAGGTATTCACACTGGACTGTGATCAGGATTGGGCAGGGCAGGCATGGCACTGGAAGTCCTAGCAGGTACTTCATTCAGCCTGAGAAGGTCAGGAATAGCTTTAAGAAGAACAGAGAACTAAGTTGAGTTGAAAAGGATGTGCACACCTGTACTCCTGCATTCTGGGAGGCTGAGGCAGGAGGACTGCTAGTTCAAGCCTAGCCTGGGCAAGTTAGTGAAAACCTGTCTTAAAATTTAAAACGCAAATAAAGGACTGGGGATGTAGCTCAGTGTAAAGGCCCTGGGTTCAATCCCCAGTACTGGAGAGAGAGAGAGAGAGAGAGAGAGAGAGAGAGAGAGAGAGGAGGTAGGGAAGCGTGTTGTATATCCATATTCCAGGGAGAAGAAACAGCTTGTACAAAGGCTCAGAGCCAGGCCAGGTTCAGGGAAGCAGGTAAGAGATGAGCGGGAGTGTAGAGAGATGATGAGGCTAGAGATGCAGTTGCGAGCCTAGGAAGCTAGGCTGGCAGAGAGCGTGGTCAGAGGTGGTGCTGGAGTCCGCGCTTCTCACTGAGTGGCCCTTGCCCGCAGGTGGGTCAGCTATGAGTTCCCGGGCTACTGCGGGAGCCAGTTCCCCTTTGAGCTCGGCGAGTACCGGCACTGGAATGAATGGGCCACCGGGCAGCCGCAGCTGCAGTCAGTGCGCCGCATCCGAGACCAGAAGTGGCACAAGAGGGGCTGCTTCCTCAGCAGCTGAAGGCAACTGAGGCCTCAGGGGCAAGAAGAGGCTTGGGGGCTGGGGCAAGGGCCAGTCTGTCCCGCTGTCCCGGACTCTGCTCAATAAAGCCTGGGGTCAGTCCCCCACCTGCTACAGTCCTCAGTGTCCTTTCCCAGGGCCGGGCTGGGGGAGGCACAGGGCTGGAGGAGGCCAAGGCTGAGAGCTCTGAGCCCCAAAGTGCTGAGCTTTGCCTGTACCCTCTTTCTAAGTCAATCAGCTGAGGCCACTACCTCGCCTGCCACATCTCCTGTTTGCCTGCCAGTGCGTATCATCTGACTGACCGTCCACCCTCTATCCCTCCACTCCTCACCCATCCATTCCTCCTGTCACCCATCCATCTACTCACCCATCCCTCATTCATCCTTTCATGTATCCATCCCTCCTCTCACCCATTCATCCACCCACCCATCCACCCATGAATCCATCCCTCCATCCCTTCATTCACACATCTGTTTCCCTCCATGCATCCATCCATTCTTCTTTCCTCTCATGTTTTAATTTTCTTCTTCCCATTGGTTCATCCATCCCTACCTCTATCCACCCACCTTTCTGTTCATCTTTCCATCCATTCATCGGTCAGGTCATCCTTCAATACATTTGTCTGTCAGTCCATGCTACCTTTGCCCTTCCATCCATTGATTCATCTGTCCTTCCAGCCATCCTTCCTTTCTCCCATCCACCTGTCTATCCATCATTTCCCACTCAATCTCTCTAGCATTAATTTATGCTACAAAAGCCATCCCTTGCTCAAGGCCTGAGGACACAGCACAAAATCAAGGTCTCACTTTTTGTGGGAGAGAGAAACTATATGAACAAGAGATTCTGAGTGTCACGTGGGGAGGTAGCAAGTGCTAAGGAGAACAAGCAGTTGGGGCACAGGGGTGGAAGTCATGGGGTCAGGGAACGCTGCTCTGAAGAGGTGACCTTGGGGGCAAGATATAAATGAACATGAGAATGTTGCAGGCAGGCTGAGGCAGGAATGTACTCAGGTGATGAGGAGCTGGCCAGGAGGGTGGCTGGTCTGGAATGGAGTCAGTGAGAGAATGGAGGAAGGGGCCAGACTGGTGCAGAGCCAGGCTGTTTGAGACCATGGTGGACTCTGACTTTTCTCTGAAGGGACAAGCTGGGAAGCATATAGAAAGCTGGCTGAGCCTTGGTGGTGCCGCCCTTTCTGTGTCTCTGCAGCTCTATCCCCTCCTGGAGGCCTTCTGTGGCCTTGGCTGGTGACTGATCCCACCAACCCTTTCTCCCACCTCTGACGGCTGCTCTGAGCCTTTTTGGCTTTGTCGGGCTTGGGAGATGTGTGGGGTTGCTGTGGCAGTGGCAGGCATAAAGGGTCCCTTCTGTCTCGGAGTGGGAAGAAGAGGGGGTGTCCCATCCAACGGTGGGGACAGCTGACTCCCACAGCCACACTGGGGATTGCCCCACCCTCCCTCCTCCATGTCCCTCCTGTCTTTGTTCCCTGTCATTCAGCCACCTGCAGCCCCCCTCACCCCTGCTCAGGCAGCTGGTGTGTGGGAGGCTCTTGGGGGCCCCACGAAAACACTGAAAAGAATGGCAGTTTTTAGTTATTCCAACTTGTGTATTTTTGAAAAGAATGTACAGCTCGGAAATCACTGACTTTGCTTTGGTGAGTGCAGGAGAGCTGGGGTGGGGCTCAAGTGGGTCAGGCCGGGGCTTAGCACTCCATGTGGGGATCCTTTCTACTGTCTCATATCTCCCTGTGCTCGTGGCTCTTCAGACCCCACCCCAGTGGATCTGCAGAATAGCACCAGGAGATAGGCCTGGCTATCAGTCTGCTTAACAGATGAGCAAACTGAGGCTCAGAGAGGCAGGAGGCCCTTCTCAGGGCCACATGGATAAGCAGAAGGGCTGAGACCTGAGCCCGATGCCTGAGGACTAGCTCCAGAACAGTGGCCTGAGCCCACTGTGATGCGCTCACCTGGGACAACAAGCCCCTGGAAACAGTAGCAAGGAAAGCAACAGCAGCGATAGCAGTTGCCACAGCAATGGTAACAGTAATAGCTGTCTCCAGAGCTGCTGCGGGGCTGAGAGCACAGACAGGTGATGATGATTCTGGTGTGCAGAGAGGGAAACTGGGGCCAAGAGGACAGATGTTCATTGCCTCGATGCCACAGCTTTTGCCACATTCAGGGCTGGCTCCAAACCCCTTTTGATATGCTCATGGGCTGTTGAAGGTGTGGTCGGCCCACCTGACGCTCTTATTCCCGATGCTGGTCAGCCGGCCATGGTGACACTTATTGAGTACCTACTGTGTACTACTAGCACCAGGCGGCACCAAGATGGCCCAAGACAGGCTCCCAGAGAGTGGGCGTCAAGCCTTGCAGGGAGGCTGATACAGTGTGTGTCAGCGTGCCCTCCTTCCTTGGACCACACACAGTCCCCTAACTTGGAGCTGCATTGATTCTAGAGGTGGGGTCCAGCTGGACTCCCAGATCCATAGCAGCTGCAGGTAGTCACTGGTGTCCAGGTGACTCTATCCAAAGCCTCAAGGCCATAGTAACAGTTTGCTCTCTGCAAGCATGCCACCCTTTATTCTGTTCAGTCTATGGGTCTCCAGGAGGCCCAGAGAGGGCAAGTCAACTGCCAAGGTCATACAGCTGGATAGAGACAGAGCTAGCATTTGATCTCAGGTATAACTCCAAAAACCTGCTCTTAGCACCAACATAGGCTCAGGCTCTGTCTCACACAGGGCCAGAGGCTTAGAGTGACTGAGAAGCAAGAGTGTGTATCCCTCAATTATAGCAGGATGAAGTTTAGTTACTGATTTACTGATTTAATTAAGAGGCAATGTTACTTAGCGATTAGAGACAGTACAGTCAAGGTTTGGGGGCAGTAGGACTGAGTGGAGCCCTCCCAGGTGTTGCCATTTACTGGGTGCCTTTGGGAAAATCACAGAACCTCTCTGTGCTGTTTCCTTATCTGTGACCTAGAGACAATAAGGCTACAGTACCTCTCTCATAGCTTGTGGGTACTGATTTGAATGAACTTTATAGAGATGGCACAGAACCAAGGAGGGGGGTCTGTGCAATCATTCCTCATCCTCTTCCTTTTTGGAGAATGATGAGGGGACAGACAATCTCCCAAGCTTCAGTTCTAGACACAGACCCTGGAGACAGCCTCCGTGGTGGAACAGCACAGAGTGACTCTCCATGACTCGGCAGTGGGGCTCATCCTAAATATACCAGCAGAAACAAGGACCCCATGCTATGCTCTGAAGACCTAGCTAAGGGCCCAGCCCCAGGCTTCTTGGGGTCAGGATGCTGACATGACCAGGGCTCATGGGGATGGGGCTGAGCCCAGAACTCTCAGAAGCAGAGCCTTCCCTGAGCAGTGCACCATTAATAAGCCTCAGTGTGGCCATCCTGGCTTTTGGTTCTCTTGGGGACCTTTGTGCCACTTCTGCTGCCTGTGGTCCCTTTCCTAGCCTGCACTCTGATTGTCTGTCATCTGCCATGGGCACGAGAGAAGGTTCTAGCCATGGGCTTCCTCCCCAAGACCTTGCTGTTAGTGTGTGTGGGGGGGGAGCACTTTCAGCTGCCAGCATAGCACCCCTGTGTGTCCAGGGTGTCCTCCTGCACCTAGGGACAATTCTGGGCAATTAGCAGCCACTAGGAGCAGCTTCTACTCAGTGACTATGGGACCAGGTTCCCCAGATCCTTCCTCCTCAGCTGGAACCTTCCCAAGCCTCCATCATTTTGGAAAATCCTGGCACGAGCAGCCATGCTGTTTGTGACGTTTGTGTCACCATTCCCCCTGGGGCCATTGCACATGCAGATGTCATGTTCAAGATACTTGTCCAGTGGGGTACGAAATGTCACACGTACATTCAGTTCTCCATTAGTGACTGCCAAACTTACTCATGGTAAATAAGAACTGCCTAACTGCTTTCTTACACTGTCTGGTGTAGGTGTGACAATGGTACACATAGAGCTGTAGCATTCTTTTATATTCCATAGTTAGGACAGTGTATTATTAGTGTTGAAAGGTTGTATGTAAGTGGGTCATAGTACTACTTTACCTCAAGAGAGTGATGGGGCTGTCACAAATAATTGTTGTAAGAAGAGAGTGTGACTTCTGATGGACATGAACACAACTCTCAGCCCCATGATCTCAGAGATGCCTTCTTGTTCTGACTCCTTTGCAGCTAAGGGCTAAATTTTGTTTGCCCAGTGGGGTTACCAAGCCCATTCTTTTAATGGGAGCAGGGAGATGAGGCAGGTATTAGTCAGCTTTCTTGTCAGTGAGACACAACATCAAATACCCAAAACATGAAGAAGGAGAGGTTTTTTTTCTCACAGTTACCGTCCATGGTCAGCAGGCTCTGAGGCAGGAACATCATAGCAGAAGGGTGTGACGGAGCAAAGCTGCTTGGTTCATGGTGGCTGGGAAGCAGAGCTGGTGGACAGTGCCAGAGAGGAAGGGTCAGGGGGCCAGATATAGTTCTCAAGATCACGTCTCCATAATCTACCCAGACACATCCAGGAGTGTGCTCTACTAACCCTCTCAGTGTTTCTTAACCCAATGTAGTTGACATATCAAAGTTAATATTCATAGGTGGATTGGAGAAGCTAAGATTTTCGCTTCTGATTAATAGTCAAGCTATGCTGCAGCAACAAACAGCCACAAAGAGCGTCTTGGTGTAACACAGCAAAGGCTCATTTCTCACTCATGCTGCATGTGTAGTGCTGATCAGCAGGGTGAGCTTCTCCACATGGTCATGCAGGGATCCATGCCAATGGGGATACTGCCAGCTAGTAGCACCTCTGTCTCAGGATGATGGAAGAGGAGATGGTGTTGTGGAGTCTGGCTTCTGCAGTTAAATGATTTCACCTGGAAACTGCCTCCCTCATGTTTGTTGACTAGAATGAGTCATGTGACCTCCATCCAGCCTGGGCTGATTTCAAGAAGACTCAGTGATACTGGATAACTAATAACTTGTATTGGCTTCTCCTTTTCCTGCCTGTGTCCCCCCTCTACTTCCTGGAATCCCAAATAAATTATCTCTACTCGAACTCTCGTATTTGAGTTTGCTTTGGTAGAGTCCAAACTTGGACATTCTCTCTCTCTTTCTCTTTTTCATTCATTCATTCAGCCAGTCAGCACATATTTTCTGAGTACCTAATGTGTTCTGGACCCTGTTCAGGCCCTGAGGGCCCAGAGGTGGCTGAGCTTACCATCTAGACAGTCAAATCATCCAGGTCAGCATCTGGGGTCTCTATGGGGAAGGGTGAATGAAATGGGAGATGCTCACTTCCAAGGGGAGGCAGTGGGGCCTGAGATGGTAGCGGTAGAGAAAGGCAAGGAAGGCAGGGAAGGCAAGGAAAGCAGGCTGGCAGGACAGTGGAACAGCACAGTTATGGCTCACAGGCCCCACTCCACAGCACTCAGCGACCCCGGCACCTGAATCTGCCACTCCGACAGCCTGGCCCCTGAAATGCCTCATAGAACTGCATGGCAGCACCATATACCTGGTCACCAGTGGCACTCATGAGCACAAAGTAGGAGAATATGGACACAAGGTGCTTGGCCTGGGAAGGCTGGCACTAGATAGTGGCCGCTGGGGCAGCACAAGACAGGCACTGCCTCATACACCAGTGTGTTTGCCTTGGCCAGAGCCAACCTGTAGCACAGATGCACTGCTGGACCCCACATACCAGGATTGATGTTGCGGGGCAGCTGGGAATAGGTATGAGGAGTGCCCTTGCCCTTCCTGGGCAGCACCAGGCAGAGGTGCCCTCTGATGCCATCTGGTAAGTGAGGTAGGTGCCAGGTTGGCCAGGTGGCTGTAGGGTGTTGTGTGGAGCATTTGGAAGCCAGGCTTGGGAGGTTCCCACCCCTCATCAAACACCCCCAGCTCAATGAGGGATGCTTGTCACGACCCCTGTGGTCGCAGATGACAGGTTGAGTTCCACTCAGGAGCCCAGCACTGAGTTTCAAGAGGTTGCTCCCTGCAGAAATCTGGGCAAATGTGTAGC
>NW_004624747.1:1821187-1843565 GCF_000247695.1 Heterocephalus glaber | reverse complement strand
GAAGGGAAGGGAAGGGAAGGGAAGGGAAGGGAAGGGAAGGGAAGGGAAGGGAAGAGAAGAGGAGAGATACACGGAGCAGCACTCAGGAAAAAAAAAAACATTGACCTTGGACCTGTGTCCTTTTAAACTATGAAACAATACATTTCTACTGTACAAACCACTTAATAATGTGTGGTTATTTATTATAGCAACTCCAGCAACCACACACTGTAATGGTGAGAGGAAGGAGCTAGGAACACCAGGAGGGAAGAATGACTTCCTAGGCTAGACCAGGTAAATTTCCTGGGGTATTGCAGGAAGAGCTGGTATTTGCAAGGTAAATCTTGATGAGATTGACAATTTTGACAAAAAAGAACAGAGTATGCAAAATTGTGAAAGTAATGAAATATGGTGTGTCCCAGGGCTCCCCGTGCGGTGAGTGTTTCAGACCGCAGAAACTTCAGAGGTTGGCTGAGCACAGGGTTTGAGAGACTGGAAAAGATTCCAGTTATCTACTGCTACATGTGACAACCTCTCCCACATTTACTGGCAATCTATGACTGCCTTTTTTTCCTAACAGACCTGTAATTTGCGCAGGACCCAGTCATCAAGGTTGGTTCAGGCTGGGGTTGAGCCACAGGGCTGGGACTTCAGCTGGTCGTGTATTGGATTCCCACATTGTCTGGCTTTCTCACAGGAAGGGGGCAAGGTTCTAGGACCAAGTGTTCCAGAAGAAGGTGAAAGCTGTGTGATATTTTAATGACCTAGCTCATTTCTGCCTTACTTATCTGGAAGAAGTGACAGTTCACCAGGGTGTGCCTGAATTCAAGAGGAAGGCACAAAGAGCCCCCACCCCCACCCCACCCTGAGCCAAGGGGAAGCTGGCCAAAGTACAAGATGAGATATTACGGCAGCCTCCTTCACAAAATACAAGGAAGGGATGGGTTTCCATGGGTATGGCAGGGGCCTGAGTCCACATGACTTTGAGCAAGACACTCTCAGTAAAGGACTTGACCAGCTGGGCACTTTGGTTGGAGTCAGCCTCACTCATCCCATACCTGTTCTCTCTGTGTCATGGTGCAAATGGGCTCTATCCATCTCTCCTGCTCTCTTCCTTCTCAAAGGACAACTCCTTTTTGTCTGGTCCTGCAGGATCCAGGATCCACAGACTTTCCTGCACCTCAGGAGCCATTCCCCCTCCAATCATTAGGTGGCAGCCAAGTGCCATCCTAAGGGCTCCCAGGGCGAAGGCCTGCACTACTCAGCCTCTGACTGGAGCCAAGCACTATCAGTCACCCTGAGGATGGGCTCAGTGATGTCCCAAGAAGGAGCAGAATGGCTCTGAGGTCCCCTCTCCATCCCTGGGCTCCCTTTCTAAGGCTTATTCAGTGGGAACCAAAAAACAAAAAGCAACGATGAAAAAAAAAAATCCAGCAACTATTGCTGGCCTTCAGAAGGCATTCCAAGATGCAGATGCATTTTCTATACTACTTTATCACTGGGAGACCTGGCACAGCCTAAGTTTTCCAGCAACCACTTGACTCACAGTACCCTCTCTGTGCCTCAGTTTCTTCTAAAGTCAGGGCAGTCATGGTGCATATGATCAGGAGGAGGAAAATGGATGGTGCATGGGGTAAGAGAGGATATAAGTGGAACACACACTATAAGGAGAAGCTTAGTTTCAGTTCGGGGCTCGGTGCCAGGCTTAGCCCAAGCCAACAGTCTCCTACAAACATCATTTAGTGTGTGTGGTGGCACATAGCTATAAACCAAGCACACTGGGAGGCTGAAGCAGGATTTCAAGCATAAGTTAGCAAGACCCCATTTCCAAGGTGGGGTTGAGGGCATAGCAGTATAGCTCAATGCAAAGACCTGGGTTCCATCCTCAGTCCCACCAAAAAATTTTGAAAAACATTATTCAGCACACCATCTTCTTCTTCTACCTGTTCTTCTCTCCTCTTTTCCCCCCTCCTGCTGCTGCCCTTTTCCCTCTCTCTGCTCCTCCTCATAGTCTTAAGATTCCTCCTCTCCTGTCCACTTTTCTTCATCCCCCACCTGCTCTCTGACCCTCGGCCTTTCCTTCTTCTCCCTTCCCTTGTCATCAGCCCCCCAGAGTGACGCAATGAATGCCACAGAGAGCAACTCAGCTAGGCTTGCACGTTTCTCCCAGTGGCAGTCAAGCAGGCTGTCTCAGAGCCCTGGGATTCAGAGTGACTCGTTCTAGGTGGTTTGGGGGAACAAACTGCCCCCTGGGGTGGAGGAGGGCACAGGGGTAGAGCATGGCCTCCAACATCACACACACCTACAATCAAGTTCCAGGTCTCTCCCTCTCTGTCTGACAATAAAGGACTCTGAGCCTCAGTTTCCTAGGCTCATCCTGCAGGGAGTCCACACAGGGTCCTAGTGACTTACTGACACCTAGTCTTCACCCTGGCACTTAGGAATTGCTTACTTTTTGTCAGTCTATTTTCTCATTCTTCATGCATTCATTCACCTCGTGGTGACTGGTGTAGCCTATCTTGTCCTGCCCATTGCACTAGGTATTCTAGATACAATGTGAATGGGACCACTCATAAGGTTGACCTCTACAGTGTTGCCATGGGCACAGGGCTGTCTTGGGAAGTTAAGTGGAGGAGAGAAGCCAGATGCAGAGCTGGAACCACTGGCAGAACCAGGCAGTAAGGGAGGGGGTTGTGTGAGGACCATCATGGAGATGTTACAAAACTCAGGATCCAGGCACAACCCCCAGGCTAGCTAAAGGGGCTGGCAGGTGAAAAGTGGGGAAGAGTCAGAGTACAGTGGCAGAGAGGGAAGAAAGAGTAGGACCCTCTATTCCTCCCTAACTCACATCATGAGTGGTCTGAGGCTTGCTGAAAGCTGAGGCCTGTAATCCAGACAAATCAGACCATACTAAATGTTTGTAAGGACAGTGGGACAGAAACGTCAAAGCACAGCTGTGGTGGTGTGAATTGGTACAATCAATTTATAACTATTTGGGCAACCTACTAATGCTGAAGATGCAGAGATTCTGAGCCCCAGCTAGTCCCATGTTTGATATTTACCATGGAGAATTGGTGTCATGTCTACACCAGAAAACAGGGTCAGGACACCCAGGACAATATTGTATTAGCAACAACAGCAACAACAACAAAACCCACCAAAAAGAACAAAAGAAAGAACAGGAAATAGTATACATGTCAATCAAAAAGTGAAGGAGTAAACAATGTACATGCGATGACATTATCACACAGCAGGTAGAAGGTATACACTAGAACTTGTGAATCAACATGAGTATATCTCTCAAACATTACTAGGTAGAAAAGGCAAATTACAAAGCAATTCTTGATATGAGTGTTCGTAAAACACATAACTATCAGTAATCAAGGATCAGGCTTTGATTTTGTATTTCTAATCTCTCATGGACCAAATAGATAGCCATGAGTTGCTAGAAAAATAAGATGAAAAATAGACCAAAAGACCGTCCAGTTATTAAATTTTTATATTTGACACACATTGTCAAGTTATTAAAAGTTTCTAAAGTCTTCCTCTCAATTTCTGTGTTGATCTGATTGCACATTAGTGACAAACCATTACCTTGGACCACGTTTTGAGTAGGCATTGCCAAGTTTTTTCTGGAATGAGCTGGATAGTAAATGTTTTATCCTTTGTGGGGGCCACTGGGTCTTGGTGGCACCTGCTCAAGGCCACCACTGCAACATAAATGCAAACAGGAACAATATGCAAATTAATTAATGTGGTGGTATTTCTATGAAACTTTATGAACAATGAAATCTGAATTTCTTTTTTCACTTACTACCAAAAATTCTCTTCTCCCCATTTTCATTTACAAATGTAAAAATAATTTTCAGCTTGAAGATCATACAAAAAGAAGCACTGGGCTAGATTTTTTCCCAATCCATAATTGTTGACTTTTTCTATAGACTCTAATGATATACATATGTGAATATATTCTTTTCTCAGAAATATTTATCATAGCACCTAATTTCTTCTTTACACCCAAGGATAATTCTGTGAACAGTGCTTGGTCACTTCCTTGGGCCACACTTGGCCTCTGGGGTTTGTTTCAGGTGAACAAGTTCATTTGACTGAGTGAGTCTTGAGGCTTGGAAAAAAACACTTTTCAATCCAGGCTGGGGCAGAAACAGGGAAACTATAAGAGCCAGGTCTTTTTGTTGTTGTTGTTGTTGTTGTTGTTGTTGTTGTTGTTGTTACACAGGGTCTCACTCTGTAGTTCAAGCTGGCCTTGAACTCACTATGTAGCCCAGGCTGACCTCGAACTCACAGCAATCTTCTGGCCTCAGCCTCCCAAGTGCTGAGATTATAGGTGTGCACCACCATGTTTGGCAAGGGCCAAGTCTTCAAAGCAGGAGCAACCCAGGTAAGAGGCAAGGTGGAGAGGAGTCAGAAAATAAACATAGAGGAATTAAGGAAAATGGCATGGAGGTTCCCCAAATACCTACAAGTAGAACTACTGAACAGCCCCACAATGCACTATGGGATATAAGAGCTAGGATGTGGCATCCATCTAAATGTCCACCAATGGACAAATGGATACAGAAAATGTGATACATATACACAGTGGAATACTATGCAGCCATAAAAAGATGAAATAACGTCATCTGCAAAAACATGGCTGGTCCAGGAAAACTTTATGTTAAGTTAAATAAGACAGGCACAGACATGACCTCATTCATATATGGGATCTAAGTAAGTTAATATTACAGAAATTAAGAATGGTGGTATCCAGAGTCTGGGGACCATAGTGGCAAGATGGAGAGTGGTTGGTTCAGTGGGTACAATGACACAGTCACACAGGAGGAATAATCCTGGTCTTCTATGGCACAGTACAATGATGATAGTTAATGATAATGCATTGTATCCCTCAAGCTAGGTAGTAGAAAGGATTTCAAATGTATTCACCACAAAAAGATAATAAAAGTTTAAGGTGATTGGGGCCAGGGATTTAGCTCAGTGGTTCCACCACCTGCCCCACAAGTCCAAGGACCCGAGTTTGATCCCCAGTACCAAAAAAAGTTTAAGATGATGGGTATGCCAGTTACTTTGATTTGACCCAATGCATACAGGCATCAGAGCATCGACTTAATACATGTCAATCAAAAAATAAGATAGAAACATAAACAATAAAAAATGCAGAAGAGCAATTTCTCCCTCTCTCAAATAAGTCCACACCCTGTAGGGAGATTAAAGCATGCCCCAGTTCATATATGCCTGTGATCCCTGGGGATGCAGACCTTTCTTCCTCCCCCCCAACATCCCAGAATAGAAAACTGGTTTTGATGAAGGTCTGCAATAGGCTCCATGCTCTATGGTTTGAGAACTGCTTCCTAGGTGTCAGGGTAGAGACAATGCCTCAGGTAGATAGCTGGGGAGGCAAACTCTGGAGCTGTCCTGAGCTTCTCACAGCACAAGGCTGACATGCAGAGGTTTTTGACCCTTGGAAAAAACATGGAATGGCTTCCTAGCTTCTCTTGAGAGAAGAGGGAGAGAGTTAAGCTGGCCTCCATATCGACAATCCCTGAAATATACCTGGTTGTTCTGACTTGTGGTTCTCAGCATATCATTCTTGGGTCAGAATCATCAGCATCACCTGGAAAATGAAATTCAAGACTTAATCCAAATCTAGGAAGGCATGAAACATCCGGCTATCTGTGTTGAGCAAGTTCCCAAAAGTGGTTGGATGCAGCTCCAAGTATGAAAACCACAGCCTTCCAAAGTTTGATTCCTTTAAATTTTTCACTTTTCTGTTTCTTCTTTCATTAACATAGGCAGGTAATATTCATTTGTAGAGGCCAGCTGTGATTAATGCTGCTTCTGCTTGAGGTTATTCTTTTTCCATTAAAGCTGGCAAAATTGAGTGAATTGGGGATAAATTTCCTGTCTTCATCAATCTGAGAGGAAAAACTAACCAGGTAACCCATAGTGCCCTCTTCCAAGGCAGCTATTTCTGTCCAAGACATTGGTCCCACCCTCCTCTTCTCTAGGTGCTGAATAGGTGCTTTATGTTCATCATTGATCCAGCTTGCTCTGCTCTCCCTTAGACTCTTCCATTAACCCCTTTCCTTTCCTCCCCTGCAGCTGCCAACTGCAATCACTCATAATTTGTCTGATCTACTTCCCCCTGAACTTTATGTAAGCTTCCTGAGGTCAGGAACAGAGTCAGCTCCCAGCACATCCCCAGTCGCTTGCACAGAGGAGGTGTGCAGCAGCAAGTGGCTGAGCATATGTGTGAATGAACTTCTTTCCTCCCTCCTTCCCTTCAAGCAGCCTTGAGGATCCCCATGTCCCCAAACTCAGTTCTCAAATGCTGCGCAGGCCTTGTAATGAAAACGAAACATCCATTTGTTTGCTCTCATGTACTCAATTGCTGTGCAGGGGGCAATCCTGACTGCTGTCCATTACCTCAGCACCTGGAGCACGAGAGACCCTCAGTAAATGAGTGCTCATATGGATGAGCAGAATTCTCAGTTTACATGTGTCTTGTTTCTTAGCTCTTCTTCTGCCCACTTGCCAATGCTCTCATGGCAATTGTCACAATGATAGCACAACAGTTAGATGGTTAATTTTTAATTCAATGTTGATTCCCTGTTAGAATAAAAGCTCAGTGAGCATACCTAGTTCATCACCTATCATTTCTGCCCTGTGCCACAAGGGGATAAATTTCCTGTTTCCTTCTATCAGTAGGCATTGGTTAAGCAAGTACTGGATGACCTACTCAATCCTTAACCTATTATTACCTGTAAATCACTCCCAACTTAAAGATGAGCAACTGAAATTTGGAGCAGGGAAATGACTGGTAAAACATGGGAAGGTTGGGGTTGGAATCCAGGGCTCTTGGTGACCCAGGTTCATCAGCTTCTCTTGCCACCCTATCACCCAATGCTCCAGAACACCCACCACCTACTCTGGGGCCTCTCTCCCAGCTGTGTGTGAGCACTATACAGCCAGGGCCTCATATCAGCCTCTGATGCCAGACTAAAAGGAAGTCAAGGACACCCTTTGAAGCTTTTGGTTGGTACTGGAGATGGTGGTGGAAAGGAGCATTCAAAGTTTAAAAAGGGAGAAACTGCACATTTTCAGCTCAGCTAGGCACCAAGTAAGAGATAGACTCATCACTGCAGGCCCTTGCTCCTGCAAGCAAGACATGTGCGCCCTGTTTTCAGATAAGAAAGTAGAGGCTCAGCTGGTTAAGGCACATAGTTATGAAGAGTCACTGAGACAGATACCAGAGTTTGTGCTCTGGAAGGGACTAATGTTGTCATAATATTTAGGGAAGAAGACAAGTTTTTCATCCTTCTGCCTCATTTTCATTAGGTGGAGAGTCTGATTTTTCCCTGGCCTTTTGTTGTTGACATGTTGAATTCTAAGGGGGCTGGCCTTGCAATCAGCCCTAAGTCTGTAGTTTTGATCACGCATCCATCCAAAAAAAAAAAAAAAAAAACCAGAGTCAAATGAGGTTCCTAAATTGCCCAGGCTGGACTCCAACTTGTGATCCTCCTGCCTCTCAGAGTGACTGAATTACAGGCCTGTGCTACAGGACCAACAATATCATCATGCACCAACATATGGAAGATGATAATCAAAGGATCGGTCTGCTAAGAATAAGGAAGAAGTCCCGAAATTGTGAATGCTTCCTTTTTTACCTGGCATCAGTGGCTGTGATTTTGAGACTGGTTCTCATTGTAGGGGCCCACTCTGACCCTGTAGCTTTCATTGTTGGCCTAACCCTGACAGCTGCCAGCTTGTATTTAGTTATCTATATGAGTTTATTGGCTTGGTGTAAAGCTTTGGAGGTGTTGCTGAGAATCCAGGGCCCTGGCCTGGGTGGCAGGAATTTCTGAGAGTGCTGGACAGGGGATTTCAGAGATGGGCAGTACCGCCCTGTGACTCTATGGTAAATTGTGAATTTGGGACCCTGCTGGCACAATGAAGCATTTTATGTCTTATTTTTAATTACAAATAAAATTTGCCTTTTGGAAAAAAAAAATCTCAACTATGTACCAGGCTCTGTGAATACAATGAATGTAAAATTAAGCTTGTCCTTGCCTTCATAGAAGCTCTAAGGAAGGAGATGGAAGTGAATACGACAAATAAAAACTGGCCTGTGTGATTTAAGCTTCCAAAGAGCAGAGCATAAAATGCACACCACCAGAGAACTGGCCTGGCCAGTGAAGCTGCAGTAGACACTGGACCCAGATTTGAAGTCCTTTTAGGGGCCAATTAAGCAAAACAGGAAAGAAAGAAGTGTGCTCCAGGCCAAGGGAACAGCATGGCTTGAAGGCTTGTGATGGGTGCAAGCACCAGAAAAAGTTTTACTTGTGTGTTTATAAGGCTGAGGAGATAAGGTAAAGCTTAGTTCATATAGTTACAGGGAGTGATAGGAGCCATGGCAGGTTTAAGCAGTGAGTGTCATGCTCTAAATTTCCATTTTGAGAAGATCCCTCTGGCTGTGGCATAGGTGATAGACTATAATGACACATAGGGAGTGCAGAGCCCTGTGGAAAAGCTGCTGGGTTGTATGAACAAGAGAGGATACAGGCATGGATCTGTAGGGTTGGTGAGAAGAAGGTGAATGCAACAGAAATTCTACAAAGACAGTGCAGGAGATGAACACGAGGAAATCACACACCCTTCCCCTGGCAGTCTTCTTCAGGGCACCCCTGCCAAAGCTTAGAGATCTTTGAGTACTTCAACAATATATACCATCATTGAGATGGGGACCCCTCCGAGCCTGGCCAGAGTTGTCACCACTGCAGCAGCACCACACGGGACTCTACCTGCCATCATTAAAGTCACAGGATGAGGCACAGAAAAGGCTATTTCAGGCTCCTCATTTTAATAGCTGGGGTATCACTGGTATGCACCAGCCATCTCAGTGTAGAGAGTATTAAAAAATAAAAGCATCCAATAAACACTTTCACTCCAGAACAGGGTTTTTCATCTCCTGTTGTGCTATAGCAGGAGGTGGGGGTGGGGTGTAATTCTGTGCATGGCAGGATGCTGGGCAGCAAGCAGCATTTTGGCCTCTGGCCACTAGACACCAATAGCAATACCAAGCTGTGACAACCAGAAAGGTCACCAAACTTTGCCAAGTATCTCCTGAGGACAAAAGCACCCCAGGATGAAAACTGTAGGGCATTAGGAACATTTAAACTGGGGTTAAGTATATGTTTAAGGAGGACATGGGATTAATATGAGAAAATGGAAAAATAGGAATAAAATCTTTGTGAATAGGGAGGAATGGAAGGGTTGAAGGGAGGGCTGAGCAAGGGTGAAAAATAAGAACTAAGAGAGACTATGTAAAGGTGCAAATTTCCAATGATGAATGTCATTATATTGTATACCTAAAATGTACCAATGATTAGAATGAATAATTGATAATGTAAAACAGGAAGAAAAGGTCCAAAGGGGCAGGGGTAGTGGGAGGGGCAGGGGAAAGGAAAGAAGGGAAAGGAAAAATAATGAGAAATGGAAAAAATGGAAACAAAGTCTTTGTAAATAGGGAAGGGTGGAGGGGGTGAAGGGAGGGCTAGGAATGGGGAAAAAATAAGAACCAAGATGCATTATGTAAAGGTACAATGCCCAATGAGAAATGTAATTGTGTTGTATACCTACAATGTACCAATAAAAGAATTTAACAAAAAAAAGGATATATTAAATAATTACCAGGATTGTGGTGAACCAAAAAAATTAAAATTAAAATTTTTTTTTAAAAAAAGGACAGTGGATGTGATGTTTCAGGCAAGGTTGCAGACTGAGAAGTAAAAGTTCAAGACATGTCAATAAAGATACATGTCTGTGTCCTCCTAGATGAGATACACTCTAAGTGACCCAGATAGAGAGGACCAAGTCTCTCATCTCACAGATGGGGAAACTTGGGTCAAAGGATGGGCTTTATTAGACAAGCAATGGGAATTGAGGGCAACAAAAACACACTTGCAAATGTTGGGGACAGAGGGTGGGGTCAGTGGTAAAGCAATTGATTGATATGTGTGAGACCCTGGATTCCATTCCCAGCACTGTGAACACAAGACCCATGTAAATGAGTGTACATTTGCTATGTACATATGCACCTAGCATAAAATACATGAGCTATTAAAATGGAGAAAGGGTAGAAGTAGGAATTTTAGATTCTTCTCTGTGTTTCTCTGTGCTCACACACATGTCCAAACTTTCTTGCTTCATTAGTTCTCGCAGGAGAAAGTGGAGGGAACTTCTACCACTGACCTCCACCTCTACCTCTCCAAGAAAAGTTAGGACATAAAGATAAAAGTGGCTCCCTTCAGGCAAGAGGAGAACAAAAGCACAGTTGCAAGGTGTAAGGGTGGGGGCTATCCACAGCAGGCTACCACTGCGTCTGTGATTAACTGTTTGTCTAAAACTGTCCAAAGCAAGAAGTGTAGAAATGTATTTCAAAATGTACAAAGGGTCGGAACATTGCGGGCACCAATGTGGACAGGAAAGGTACCAGGACTCATAAGGGATGGGTTCTCTGCAGAAGTCCTATCCCATTCCTTAGCATACCCTGGCCAGAGAATGCAGGCTGCTAGTCTTTCTCAAAGGCCACAGCTTTTGGGCTCATCCTCTTTCCCAACTCCACACACTAGACAGAGAAAATGTTTTCCAGTACCAATCACACCAGGTGACTCCCTTGATCAGAATTCTCCCATGTCTCAGGACCACATAGACCTCAACAACCTACACCCTGCAGAAGCTACAGTTTGCTCATTCAGTTTGCCATATCTCCCTCACTTGATATGTTTTTTCTCAACTTCCTAATATTGTACAAATGACCCTTTATACTGGAAAGTCCTCCATGCCCTGTCAACTGATCCATCTGATGCCCAAAGCCAATGCCTCACACAATGCACAAATCAGCCCAAGAAAGGGTGTGCCTGATGTTGACAGCCACTACTTCTGGATAAAGAAAGGATGGGCATTTCCTACAACCCATTTGTACTTCCTGGAGCCATTTTTATTTTTGTTAACAATTTGGATGTAAAAACTGATAATAAAATCAAACTCTTTCCACTCAAAAGCATATGAATGCCAACAAACCAGTTTCATAACAAAAAAGGGTAGGATGAAACTATTCTCATTTAGCTCACAAATGATCCTGCTGGCTAGCCAAGGGGATGCCCAGTTGTTAGGATTTAGATCTAAAATGCATTAGTCAGTGGAATAATCCATTGATGAGTTCATAGCTGAATGTGTTGTTAGAAGGTGGGGCCTGGTCAAAAGAGGCAGGTCACTGGGCACCTGAAGTGGAAGGGTGTATGCTTATCTAGTTTTACCCTTCTAGCTCTGCTTCCAGAACAACAGTCTTCTGCCATGCTCTTCCACCATTCAATTTCTGCCTTAGAGCCAGCCAAGCATGGACATAATTCCACTGTAATTCATGAGTCAAGTAAACTACTCCTTTAAGTTGCAGGTGTCAGGGTTTTTGTCTCAGTGATGGGAAGGTAACTAGTGCACCTGCCTTTCCACACCGCCACACCTACTTCTTCTCAAGGTCTCAAAGGCCAAAACACTTCAGGCAGCAAACCCTGGACAAAGCCCTATCTTCCATCCTCAACAACCACTTCCTCAACACTATACTTTCACTACACATGTACCTATCCAAAAGCAACATGCAGTACTGTTTCCAGATTTTGCATAAACACTGTCATCAATATATATCACTTAACAAATTTTTTTTCCCAGAGAGGCAAAGATAATTCCTCAAACTGACACAAAAACTGTGCATATTTGGGGGTGGTAGGTTTTGTTTTGACACATGTATAAGAAACTCCGCTTTCCTTGTCAATGTTATGCTTCCAGGACTTACTCCTATAGGAACGCATAGCCTACCTAGCCCATTCATCCTAGCTGGCGGTCAGTATTTCCTTGTATCCATATACTGTGCTTCACTAGCTCAGTCCCCCCTTGCTGAATATTTACAGAGCTTCGAGTTGTGCTACCTAAAACACCAGCATGAATACTCCAGGCCTCCAAGAACACATGATCCCAGCACTCCTCCAAGAGAGCAGGCCCCGAGTAAGCACTCTGAAACAGGCCAGCTGGGGCCACATCTTAAGTGTGTGGCTTATGGACTTGGTAACCAAACAGTTCCTTATTTCCGGTTACCTAATGCCTAAAAATGGGGATAAGTAACCTGGTAACTGGGATTCTTACCATTGGAAGGTGGTACTCGGATGTGCGCTGGTTCCTGAGCCAGCTGACAACCTCACCTTTGTCCACCATCATCTTCAGAGACTTCCAGAGAGGAGGAGGTCCCTGTCCTTTCTGCTCAATTCCCACGGGGCAGGGTTTATAGGGTTTCACAGCAGGCAGCAGGCAGCTAGGCCTCAGAAACACTTGTGCAGTGGCTCTCAGCACCTCTCTCTCATTCCCTCGCTATCAGCACCTTCCACACTCCCAGAGCCACACCCCCACACACCAACTGGCCCTGAACTCCCCTGAATTAGAAGCAGCCAGGGAGGCTGTTTTTATAGGGTGGCCATGGGTAGGGGCATGGCTACATGGCTACGTGGGGACCTGATAGAGGAGAGTTGCACAGGAGCAAGTCCCCTAGATTGATGGGCAACTGAGGCCTTCTGCAGCACAAATCAGTAGCTCCCCACACCCTGCTAGTGGCTCCTGGTACAGCCTCTGGTCCCAGTCCTACACTCAGTGGTGTGGACCAGGATGCCAGTAGCTGAGGTCAACATGGGAAGAGGGCCCTGTCCCTGCCCAACATCTCAGCACCCAGACTGGGGACAGTCCCAGCACCACTATCTAGCTACCATGCTCAGGTTGCTCTTGGGACCCCCATCCCCTGCAAGGAGTTTGAGGCAGCCTTGAAAACACATTTTTGAGAAGTATTGGTCCCACTCCCCAGTCTAACTAATGACAGCACACGAAAGGGGTGTTGTGAGGTTACACTGTTAATGACATGAAGTCTTGGATCAGTGCCTGCTAGGAAGTGCTTCCTGTTTTTCTTGCATTGCTGGGATTGAACCCAGGGCCTTGCACATACTAGGCAAGCGATCTATGCATGAACTAAACTCCCAGCACCTTAATATAAGTACCGTTATAAATTGAGGTTAAAAAAAGGGTGAATGACTTTATGTAGTAGCCTCCTCTGCCAGGCTGTGTGACTTTGGACAGGTCAGCGCACATCTCTGATCTCATCTTCCTCAGCTGTAAAATGGGGTTGATGCAAGGGTAATGGGAGAAGAAGTGTGAAATGTAATTGACACTCAGCAGAAAGCCACTTTTCTTTCCCCATTTTCTTGTCCTCACCCTGGTGAGCTTGTTCAGACATGGATATCAGAATGGTGGACAGATATAAGGAGACTGAGGTTCTGAGAGCCAGACTTTCTGTAGATCACACAGCCTGTCAGGGCTGAAGGGACTCTGCTGGTGTTTTCCTAGGTTGGGCCCCTGGGGCCACTGTCACAGTCCTGCAGGGCCTTCACCCAACCTCGTGCAGACTCCACCACGTGACCTGCCCAACCCCCTGGAGCCCTGTGCTAGGCTCAAGCTGGACCCTACTGTGTTCTTGTCTGGAGGTGGAATAGATACAAACAGTGCTCCACTCCCTCCCAAAAACAGCCACCAAGTACTCCTTCTCCTGTGGTGGCAACAAAGATTGAAAACACTCAGAATAGAAGGCCAGGCTAGAGGAGGAGGGAGGAAGCCCATCTCCAAACCAGCTGCCCCTCTGGTGACTCCTGCTGGTGGACTTGGTTTGGGTTGCTGTGTGTCTTCAGAATTCAAGGGATTCTCATCCCCAAGGAGTTTTCCTCTAGCAGACTGAGGCTGAGAGCAGAGAAGCAGTGTTTGAGATACACAGAAGGAAAGAGAGCATGAAGAGGGCTGCAGGAGAGGAGCCCATGGAGAGTGGGCGCTCAGGGGGCTGCTAGGGCTGGACCGGCACTGGTCTCACCAGGGACAGGAAGCGCATCCACTGGGTCCCCCCAAGTCACCTTGCGGCTGCACATCAGCTCCTGGGTCCCTCTCAACCACTGCTTGGCTTTTCTCTGCCTCTTCCCACAAAGTCCCACAACGGGAAGCCACAAGGCCTTGAAGAGCATCTGGGTCCATGATTTTCAAACTGCTTTTTTAAAGCAAAGGAACAGTTCCATGAATACTGTGACATCAGGTGTCCCCTAAGTGAAGCAGGTCAGAGGGTGTTGGAGGGGAGTGAGGGGCTGGAATTCTGCCCAGAAGGCTCCCACCTTATCTCCCTGCCCTTGGAGCCCTCTAGCAGCTGCTTTCAAAGTCTGTGCCCTAAGGAGCTTCAGGACAAATCCATCCCCTTGCTTCACAGCTGGGGCCAGGTGGGTTTGCTGTGAGTACAGCCTGTCCTCGGCATCTGCTCTTCAGCATCCTCAGATTTAACCATTTTGGGTCAGAAATATTTGGGGGAAAGTGTATCTTACACAATATTGTAATTATTCCCTAAACATTACAATCTAACATCTATTTACATATTGAGTATATAAAGAACCTAGAGATAACTTAAAATATATGAGAAGATAAGCCTAAATTCTATGCAAATACATGTCATTTTATGTAAGGGACTTAAGCATCTGTGAGTTGTGTTATCTGGGGGTGGGAGATTCCTGAACCGATATCCCAGGAACCAAGTGACACCATAAACATGTGAGGCATAAGGGAATGACTTTATAAGTATGATCTGACCAAAGCCCCCAGAGCAACCTGAAAAAGTGAGGGTGGTACTGATGCCCATCTTGCACATGAGGAAAGACAAGCACAGAAGGTTTAGTCATCTCCCAAAGTCACCCAGCTCTGAGGGGCAAATCCAGAATCCAGAACCCAATATGTCTGGTTCTAGAGCCTGTGACATTAACTCCTGGATGGCTCAGGGAGATGAAAGTCTGTTTCCTAGATACACAGGACCTGAATTCCAGGGCAAACTGCTGGCCTAGTGTGGAGGAATGCTCATAGTACTTGTAGGCCTGGAGATCTGGAACCAAGATGTGCACCAGGCACTTGTTCTGGCTGCATGGTAAGACCTTGAGAGAGGTCAGTGAAATGGCAGGAGGAGGAACGAAGCCAAGATCAAGCTCAAGAGGATCAACCTCAATCTGGAGAGGTACAGCTGGTGCTTAAGCTGAAGAGTCAAACCCTATCATTGGCTGCACATCAGCATGGGAATAATAGGCCCAGAAATCTTTATCACTATTAACCACAGGTGCTGGACACTGCTCTAGGCACTTTATAAGGAAAGTCTTACTCATCATAAAACTGTTGTGGAGAGAGGATAGTCCTATCTTCATGTTACAGAGAAGGTCACTGAGGCTCAGAGCATGAAGTGATTAGCCCAGTTGCAGTGATTGGTGAGGATCTGACATTTGAGCCCATCATAAGTTAGTTTCCAGGCCAACATGACAGTGCCAGTTAAGTGGCCTCGCAGTGCTGCATAACAAACATCCCCAGTGTCTCAGTGAACAGTCATGAGCTCAGTATGGATTTCATGTTATCTACCTGGATGAGCTGATCCAGGATGAGCTCAGCTGGACAGCTGTGCTCTAGCCCACATGCCTCCATCCTTTCCTGGTATTGGTGGACTAGCCTGGCCCTGGCCCTCTCCTACAGATATCAGGAAGCTGAGTATAAACTCATGGAATCCTTTGATGTCCAGACACAGAGCTGACTGACAGTCACTACTGTTCATTCCATTTTCTTCCTTCCTGAAGTGGAGATCCTGTGACCAGAGTGAGCCAATCTGGACACCCATGTCCTTGTCCTTAGGACTGCCTGTCACTATTCTTCCTGCTTTGTAGAGAACACAACACCAAGAAGAAAGAAGAGAAATGGAGAAAGAATCAAGTACCATCCTCATAGGAGGATATTACATGGAGCACCTGGATCTGGCTATGCCTGAAGCCAGCTAAAATTTCCCCATCTTGGTTAAGCCTATTGGAGCTGAAACAATGCTTTGTGGCTGTTCCTTACTGCTTAAGCTCCCTTGAAAATTGGCAAAGAGGTAAAAATGTTTGTGTCAAGAGCTCTATCTTGGGCTAGGCTAAGCTGAGCTTCTCAGTGCCAGATGGTCAAGGCTCTGGCTCCCCTTCTGAAACCTAGAAGTCTGCCTTGCTGATGTTGAATTGAGAAGACTGGGGTGAGACCCCCAAATCTTCACTGTGTGAGCCTCAGTTTCCTTCATAAACTATAGATCATGACACCTGCCTCCTGGGGCAAGAAGTGGATTAAATAAGGTCATGGGCATCTTGGAGGCTGACACAGAGGAAGGGCCCCACCTGCAGGAATGTCTGGTCCTGTCTTCAAGGTTGCCAGCCCACTCCATCCCCCTCTGTGTGACCCACTTTTTCATCCAGATTTGGCCTCAGGCCTAGCTCCTGGCCTATTTTAGGTGGACCTCTTTTTGTCACAGGAAAAAAGACACACAAGCTACCTTCACACTGAGGTTTATTGTAGGGCTGAAAGGGGAGAAGTGAAGAGGAGGCAGAGATAGGAAGAGGCTTGAGATGGAGCTGTTGTGTTAGGGAAGCGCTCTGCTCTGTTGGCTTTGTTTTTTTTAAAACAAGGTCTCACTGTGTAGTTAGGCTGGCCTTGAACTCACTATGTAGCCCAGGCTGGCCTCAAACTCACAGCAATCCTCCTGCCTCAGCCTCCTGAGTGCTGGGATCATAGGTGTGCACTACCATGCCTAGCTCACTCTGTTCCGTTGGAAGGAATGGATCCACCTATCCCTTCAGGAAGGGCCCACCCCTGCCTGGGTATGAACAGATCTCAGGAGGAACAGGGAGCAGAGTTGTCTAAGACAAATCCTTCCCTACACTTGTAGGGATGTTTTGTTGTTGATAATGTAGGTTCTAGTTTTACCAGCACCCAAGACCATTAAGACTACTCCAAGAGAAGATACGGGCTGGGATATCCAAATGGAGGAGTGGCTGTGGAGTGACAGTGATTTATTTATTATCTAATCCAGGAAACTTTGAAAAAGAAAAGGGGCACTGTGAAGAACTTCACAGGGATGATAAACCAAGATTGGCTAGGCAAGCCAGGACATAAAGTAGCTCTAACGGCACAATGTCTGGCAAGGAAAGGATGAAGAAAGTGAATGCGCAGATTGGGAAGAAGACTGCTGCCCTGGAAGTCCCAGGTTCAGGAGTTGAGGGCTGGAACATGTTATATTTCCTGCTGCATAGGTGGCAGACTTTCAGGTACTCAAAAGTACCTGGGGACTCAAAAGGTGTCACCAGGATCCTGATTCATGAAACTTTGCTTCACCTGCAACCAAGGCCCTTAGTAGCCCACAGCTCACCCAGAGGAAAACCAAGGCCTTCCCACTGGTCTTCTCAGACTCACACCCTAGGATGTTTGAGACAATTGTAGACCCTCATGCAACGGCAGGTAATGGAGAGAAACTCCTGACTCAGACACTTGGAAGAGGAGGAGAACTGAGTATGAAGCTTCACTTCCATCTGGGTCAGTGTGGGCCACTCTCCATGGGACAAAGTGACTCTCTTGATATCATACCTATGTGCTTTGAACTCAGTTCGTGCTAGGGCCTCTCCCAGCTTCCTCACTGCCTCTAGCCCTCTATTCCTGATGCTCCTCTTTCATGCTTCCTGATGGGTCCCCAGCCCGAAGCTTTGCAATCTTGAAACAATCTTTTTCCACCCCCACCAAGAAGGCCTGATGCTCTTGTCTCCTGGGGAATGGCAGGCCACTCCGTGTGGCAGATGTGTGTGTGTGTATATGTGTGTGTTTCCTTCCAGCTTATTACTCCCCTCTTCCCCTGTACATGGGAACAGTGCCCCTGTTTCACTAGGGTATAGACCCTGCTTGCTCACATCTCCATGCTTTCAGGACTCAGACTCCACCCCCTGGACATTCCTTCTCCCTGGCCACTGGCTGGCCTAGGTAGGAGTCAGTCTGAGTTTGTGCATGGCTGAGGCTCCTGAGAAGGGCTTTGGGCTTCTTTTCTGATACTTGTGGAGTGATGAAGATGAATATAATGTTGCTTTTGATGAGAGAGCTACACATGCAGGCTAATCCAAGGATGTCAAATTAAGAAACAGAGAAAGAGAAGCAGGGTCCTGGTGACACCATTTGAGCCCCTAGATCAAGCCACACTAAAAGTCTGCCCCTCAACAGTTTAAACAAAGAAGGTAATAAATATCCCTTTCTCAGTTCAGGTCCTCTGCTACCTGCAATTGACAGGGCTTTAACTGCAGATTAGGGCCCAGGGCCAAGGGGATGCTCAAGCTTATGATAAAGGGGTAAATGAATTCCACAGTTGCTCACACAAGTTCTCATCCTTTCCCTCTTGTAGGGTGAATTTCCAGGATCTAGTTAAAGCTATTGACCTACACTTTCCTATCCACTGCTCCTTGTTCTTGCAGAGTCCCTTCCTAGCAATGTTATGAAGTAAGCCAAGTTTGTTTCTGAAGCTCCAGTGTCTTATCTGATCTCCCTTTTTGAAGCCCCAACCCAACAAGTGGCTCTGTGCCCTGGTTTGGGGAGTATCTTGGCCCTCTGGAGCTCAATAGCTTCTCGTCTGAAGGTCCCAAACCCCACTGCTGTCTCCAAGGCCCTGCATGGCCCCAACCTCCCTGTGCATCCTTCATCATATCCAATCACACTTACAGCTTCTGAGGCCTTCAACTCCATCCAGCTTCTCCCACACTGGGGCCTTTGTAGATACTGGTCCTGGGCCTGGGACTCTCTTTTCTGCATATTTACATAGTTGTCCTCTCACATTCCTTTGGGTCTCAGCTGAAACACCACTTCCCCGGTAAGACTTTTGCAGCCTCACTATAGGTCCTACTGGCCATTAGCACTTTGTGCATCTTTTCTTGCCATGGAAGCTCTACACTTAAACACTTTTCAAGGCCGATGGGAAAACTTGTCAAGAAGCCAAGTCTCAGAAGGATCTGGATGAGTGAAGTGAGCAGGCATGAATCCTGTGGGCAGACGGTATGGATGGGGAACCAAGAGAGGCAGGGACTTACCATTTCACGCAACAAGCCAATGGCAGTGTGGACACCACTTACACATTGCTCTTAATAGCTCCACTTGTGGCTTCCCCTGCCTTTGCCTGCAAGTGCATTTCAGTTTGCATCTCAAGAGCCTTCCCAGAGACTCCCTGGCCCTGCTGAGGCCAGTTAGGGCTGGAGCTGGGGGGCATGAGGGGTGATGTAAGCCATGCAGAAAGACTGCCTGTTGGAGCTGGTGGAGACAAATTGGGTTAATGTTTACCCCATTCCTGGGGACTTGAGTCAAAAGACCAAGATCAGGTGTAAGGAGGGTGGCTGTGGGCAAGACAACATGTGCCGGTGGCCCTGATGTTTCTACAAAGAAGCCTGGTACAAAGAAGGCAGAAGGCCCTGAATGAAATATTCTTTCCTCCCAGGGCCCTCCCATGACTCATAAGTACATTCAGGTCCCAGTTCTAGATTTTCTGTGTGACCTTAGGCAAGTCACCTTGATACAAGTCAAGGCAAGTCACCACTTGCCCCTCTGTGAAACAGGAATATTACTAGGATCATTCTCATAAAATAATAAGGAGAAGTAAATTAGAAAATAGCATGTGTGTAGATGACCCTGGTTTCAGGTCCTCATTTGGGGTGCCAACTGGAGGCCAGCCAGTGTCCAGGGCCCCATGCTGGGGCATCACTTGTAGCTGGCCCCACCCAGTGGGCTTTGCTCTGGGAACTAGACCCACTACTTTGTTCTCCCTGACCCAGGGGCAAACGAGGATGAATAACAAAGAGACCCAGACTCAGCTTAACATGCAGGTAGCCATGGGGCTCTCACTCTGGTAGGCAGAGGGCCCCTGAGCCTTTGGCTCACCTCACTGTTAGTCACCCAAACACAGGTGCAAGTAATCAAAGTAACACACGATTCATCTGCTTTCCAATATCAATTAGTACATGCTCTGCTAAACAATTTACCCTCAGCTGTCTTAACTTTTCCCTGATACTGCAATATCCAAGCAACCCTGGGTGCAGCCTTTCTCTTTTATACTCAGACAGGTGGCCAATTAGGCCTTAATTCTCCTCTGGTCTATGATACATGTGCTTGTCCAGCACAGCCTGACTTAGAAAAAGGACTTAGGGGGCTGGGGATTTGGCTCAGTGGTTCCACCGCCTGCTGCGCAAGTGGAAGGATCCAAGTTTGATCCCTGGCACAAAAAGAAAAGAAAAGGGACTCAGATTGTGTACCCTGGCCAGTGACTTAACATGCTGTGCCCACAGAGCAATTCTTATGTTTGTTTCTGATAGGTCTCTCACCACCTCAGCAGCTATTATGTATAGTAGCTGCCCTCTTCCTATCGTGCCTTGCCCCCTCCCCTGTGTAACATCATGCCAAGATGGTTGTTCCCACCAAAGAATAAACCCTTCTTCCCAGTATGCCCCTGTTCCCACCTAGAAAGTAACCTAATTACTCGCTCACCTCCTACTACCTAGTGACATCACAGGCTCCTCCATTCCCTAGTCACTACCTCACTCAACCCTACCTCAGCCCCTACAAACCCACCCCAGTCTCTATAAAAGACTCTCCCTGCCCCGGCCATATTGCTTTTGTTTCTCCTTTGTTCAGAGACAGCCTGGCAGATCTATTCCCCTAATAAAGGCTTGTTGTGGCCTGGTCTGGTCTTGGTCTTTGGCCCTTTTACCTGACATTTCTGGTGCCGTGACTCGGATGGTAGATGGTCCATTAATGGATGATCCCCCACAGGACGGGATTGATTGACCTTTTGGCCATCTCCAACGGACCTATCTGTCATTGCCAGGACCCTCCAGGGCTTTCTACCTTTGCCACTGCTGACACTACACATCCATACTGGTCACCAATGTCTGGGTGAGTAGGGAGTTCAGCCTCCCTCTAGTCAGGTTCTCTGTCTCATTCTCTCTCCCTCTGGGGACTTCTCAGAAATCCAAGCGCTTGGTCAGAGAAACCCCCACGGCCTCTGGGCCCAGGACCCTGCCCCTGGGAGACGTCCCATCGGCCCGCCTCCTCTCGTTCTCTCCCTTTGGGAGACTCACTCGGAGATTGTCAAAGGAGACAAGGACGCTTCTTCCCTTTGTCTTTCTCCCCAGGAGCTGCCTCCTCCTCACCTGCTCTAACCAGGGGGGCCCAACAATCCAAACCCTGCCGCTCAATGCCTCCGGGCTGCCTTCTGGCACAACTCAAACCCCTCAGATTGTTGGGAGAAGACTTTAAGCCAAAAAGACTTGTTTTCTATTATAATCAGGTTTGGCCTCAGTTTAAATTAGATAATGGCTTTCCATGGCCCAAAAATGGCACTTTCAATTTTAACATACTGTGTTTTACACAACTTCTGTCAACACAATGGCAAATGGTCAGAAATCCCCTACATACAAGCCTTTTCTAACTATGCTCTTAACCCTCCGTCAAACCTGCTCTCCTTCTCAAATAGTCCTAGCCTGAGCCAATCACTCACAGCTCATACCTCCCCCCACTTTATAACTCTGTGGATAGGAAAAAGTTTTAAAGTTTAATAGATTAGCTATTAAAGTAGTTGTGGAAGCAAACTAGGTAGTGTATCCCTTTAAAAACTTGCCTTAGCCCATTGCTTCTGCTGTTTAAAGTGAAGGTTATATAGCTTCTTTGATTTGTAGCTCCACTGTAGATAACATCCTAGCTCTAAAGAACAAAGTGGGAATCATTGAACAAACTTGTGATATATGTGCCTTAACTGTCATGTGTTTAGGGCTGTAATCAGTAACAGAAACCACCTGTGTCTAACCATTAAACAGGAATTGCAACTTTATTTACTTAACAAAGACCACTAGGGATGAGATAATGACTGACAAAAGTATAAAATGTTTATAGTGAGTCAGAGACAAAATATTTTAAAAGATATATTTTTGATATAAAAGGATTTTATATGTTTGTCTTGTTAGCAGGACAAGACCAAAAGGCCTAGGTACGTCAAGAAGGTGTGTGGAAGTGATTTATAAAGGAAATATATATGTTTACTTGTTGTTTTCAAGTTTGTTGTAAAAGGTTTACAGGAATAGAGGTTTCATTCCTTCTGATTTTAATTCTACAAGAGATCTCTGTTAATTGACTTACAAAAAGTTTTAAATAGTCTTATTTATAATTATAAACCTAAAATTATAAAGAGATTATAATTCCATTGGGCTAAATATACTTGATTGCACTCTAGTTTTAGAAATTGTCTTATATCTTTGTTTTTTGTCCAATTGTACAGCTGTTTTGTTTACAGATAAAGGTTATTAAGTTTAAGGCATGCTCCCCTTGGTGAACAAAGGAGCGGCCGCATGGAAATATTTTCCAGTCTTTGTTCACTAGGGGGACCTCAACAGTTTTCATCTTACAACAGACTGAC
>NW_004624747.1:1776394-1818567 GCF_000247695.1 Heterocephalus glaber | reverse complement strand
AAAAGACTCTCCCTGCCCGGGCCATATTGCTTTTGTCTCTCCTTTGTTCAGAGACAGCCTGGCAGATCTATTCCCCTAATAAAGGCTTGTTGTGGCCTGGTCTGGTCTTGGTCTTCAGCCCTTTTACCTGACAGTTTCTTTTTTTTAATTAATTTTACTGGTACAATTTAAATATACATAATGATCACATTCATCAAAGGGAGTTTGTACCTGTACAAAGTATATCTTGATTCTTATGTTTGTTTCATTCTTTACTTTGTGATCTCTGAATCTCCTTCCAGACTGCACACTCCATGAAGTTAAGTTCCTAATGGGTCTTGGTCACCAGTGAATTCCTGGCAGGCTTCCAGGCACATAGAAGACATCAGTAAATGTTGACTAGATGGATAGGGGGATGGATGGGTGGATAGATGGATGGATGATGGATAGGTGGATGAAAGGATGAATGCCTGATTTAGGCCTAGCCTAAACAAACAGGACAAAGCAAACAGGCTGTTTGCAACAAACAACAGCATATTCTTAGTAAATAGGGCAAATGGACCAAAAACAAAGCATACAACACCATTGGTGCCATGAAGTCCACTGACTGTCTACACAGCTGAGGAGACCATCCCTTGGGCATCCAAGTCGTAAACATTTCACCCCAGATTCCTCTGCCTCTTCAATACCTATATAAGCCTAATTCCTTTCCCAGTTAGTTGCTAATATCTCTCTCCTAATGTTAGCCCAACCACCCTCAGATGAAATCTTTCCCAGCTAGCAGCTAGAATATCCCTGATTTTTTTTCAAGAGTAGGAAAACTTTATTGGGAAAAAGAAAGCTTCTGCCTAAGAGAGACAGAAGGGGACCAAAGAGTGGGTTGCCTGCCCACCCCACTTTTCAAAGATGTTTTATACAGCAAAGCCATGTGGTGGGGTGGTACAAAGTGGGACAAAACTATAAGACCCAATGGAAATTTATAAGGCGGGCATGAGGTGTGACAAACCACGACCAACCGATTAGATTACAAGTACAATCACCCAGGTAATAGTGATTAAATGGGGGTCAAATGGGGGAGCAAGTCACATACCAAGCATACAAGGATTTTCAGTAAGGGTGGAGGTCAGGGATATTTCCTGAAGAGGCTGGGTTAAAACCTTGGCCCACCCACCCAGGTGATAACTATTTAGAATATCAATCACTGCTATTCTTCCTACATGGGTGTGGTAGTTTCTCTCCTTTTACAGTGCTGGCCTTCAGTGAATGTGTCTTCACTGTCCTCCATGTTGGCTCCTTATGGGCTGGCCCTGTCTAACTGCCTACAAGATATCTAACTAACTTACCTATCTGCAATATTCCCCCCTCTGAAGAAGTACCCCTAACTGCTGTGAGGTGACAAAGGGCAAAGACTGTTCTGGCTACTTCCAGCTGGAGAGGGTCCTAGTTGTGAACAGCAGTCAGAGTTACTCTACAGAGGGTGTATGTAAAGGCCTTGATAGGTACCAGGCATTGTCATCTTGGTAGGTGTATAGCCTTGAGTCTGGAGGAGACAAAGCCAAAGAAACAGTTAAGAATGCAAGGCCAAATTATAAGGTCAGCAGGATTGCTATGAATATATTGTTTTGTGGTTGTTGTTGTTTTTGGTACCGGGGATCGAACTCAGGACCTTGCACTTGCAAGGCAGGTACCAGAACCACTGAGCTAAATCCCGGCCCAGGATTGCTATGAATATAGCCAACAGGGTTTTCACCAGGAGAAACTAGTAATAGCCTCCCACAAAGAGGATAAGGAGAAGGTCCAGGGGACTTCAGAATCCAACATTCTATATTGTATTCATATTGTAAGTTTAGCAGTTATGAGCTATTTACAAGGTCCATCTTGTGAATCCTGGTCAAAGAAGTCTAGCACATTTGTCATTGGTTCCATTTGTATGACTGCTTGGAGTTTGGCAGCCTCTAGGCAAGAATAAACATAATTTTTAAGAAATTAGAGCGTGTATAATTTAAGCATGAACACACTAGAATGGAAGGGCAAGTCGGGAAGAAAGTCACACTTAGAAATTGAATTAGTGATTGTAACCTGTTGGTTCTTATATCATAGTTTTTCCCTAATGATCTGCAACCATAGTCAGCTACTGGTGTAGCTAGAAACTGCCAGAAGGGATCAATGACTAGAGCTCCTTTTTATATCTACCTTTATTATTACGGCATCATTTTATACCTCTTTTGGTTATTCTTTTCTGCTGGGTGTTTAAGACCAAGTTAAGGTGAGACCTGTGTCAATCAGTATGAACCTCTTGCTATCTATCAAGGTCAGTTAAGTCTCCTCAGACATTACTTTGGAACCATACATAGAGCCTCTCAGCTCCTCTGTCAGTGTCAGCCATCAGGATGGGTTATGGCCTTGATTGACCATGTTACTTTCAGTGAAAGTGTGGGAGAATTTTCTCTCTTGGTGACCCTCCTTTGGCACATGGTACTTTTGTCCTCTGGTGCCCAGAAATCTCCCTGCTCAGGAGGTTGAGTGACTTTCCAAAGACATAGGATCCTGTAGGAAAGGTTCCTTTGTGTCCTGGATCTTTGTTGACCTTGAAGGATCAGGGCAAAAATATTGGCTGTCCTCATAGCCCAGTTACTTTTCTAGTTTCGGTCTCCAAACTTTAGTTGTTGAATAATCAGAAGAGAAAATCAGTGACAAGTATTTTAGTAGGACCACTGAGCTTAACTGTTATAATAGTTAAGACATCAAGCACTTTTGAAGTATAATGCAGTTAGAGGGCTGCTAATTTCTTTCTTTCTTTTTTTTTTTTTTTTTTGGATACAGAGTCAAACTCGGGTCCTTGCACTTGTGCAGCAGGTGGCAAAACCACTGAGCTAAAATCCCTGGCCCCAAGGGCTGTTAATTTCTTATCAACCATTGTTATTTTAGTAGTTGAATCCCTACAGAATGTTAACAGATAAGTTTCTCTGTAATATATAAATGTTAAGATCAAGAGCTACACATAGTGTTTTAGCATGACAACCATGATGACATTGTCTTTGTAACACATGTCCATCTTAGTATGGAATAGACTTTCAGTCAAACACCTCCATCTGATCACAAGACACTAGATGACATAAAGAAAACTCTTATTTGTTATCCTTTAGTAGGATGCCATCTAAAGAGAATATACATATTGGCCTATAAATGTATCTTAGGAGTTCATGATGTCTAGCCTCTAATTTTAGTGTGTGACATTGTTTCAACTGTTTGGTGACTGAGCATTCCTAAGTGTGGTGACACATATAACATACATCACATAAGTTTTTAAGATAACTATTATCTGACTGTTTTTCTCATGCTGGCTTGACATGTACCTCTTATCACAAGTAGCTGGAATGTAAGAGAAAGGCAGATACCTGAGTCAAAAAAGATCATTACCATAAACAATATCTTAGAAGACCTGTACACCCAGAAGGCATCAATGATGTTTAGTGCACCATGAAATAACAATGAATATCAGTTACATGAAATCCCTTGTCATTTAATTTTGTTTTGTACCAAGAATATTTTAAATAAAACCTTGGTTTTTCACAGAAAACTTAGCCCATGACCAATGTATACCTATCACAATGATATGTTTGGCGATGTATATCCCACAAGGCTATGGAAATTATTGGGGTCCCCTTCGTGAACAAAGGCTGGAATAATTTTTTTCCAGGCAGCCACTCCTTTATTTACCAAGGGGAGTCCTGTCATGTAGTTTTCCTAAGCCCAAGAGTCTTTAATTATCTTAACAAATTTTTATATGACCTGTGAGAGCCAGATCATAACAATTAACACATTATTTTGACCAATGAAAGATTCCCCATTTATACATAGACAACAATATGTACTGTATTTGTGAAATCAGTTGACATTATTTGGATTATCTGGCAACCTGGAAGAACCATGTCTTTAATTACATTTATCTATAAGCCAACTTGAGTTACAGGCAAACATCTTAAAAAATCCAAAATGCCAAAAGAAAAAAGCTCAAACATAACAGCTGTACATGTGGTAACAAATAGGACACACACACACACACACACACACACACACACAAATAAGACAACTTGTTTGTAAACCAGAGGGCACTCAGATGTATTTGGCCAAGTTGAATTGTAATAACTTTTATAATTTTTAGGTTTATAAGTATAAATAAGACTAGTCAGAACATTGTTGATCAGAGATCTCTTGTAATAAGAATCAAAAGGAAGAAAAATCTTCTACACCTGTGAAGGCAAAGACTATATTAAGATGGGCCCTTAGCAGATGGTTTATTTGACTTGAATACCCAGCTATACAGGATTTTCATTGTTGCTTTGATAACCATAGTTGTTCAATAGCCACATGTAATTGTCCCCTCTAAAGGGACAGACTATTAAAGGTAATTTTAATTATCTCCAGTGGGGGTCTGCTCAGGCCAGGTTTGCACATAGAAGAGACTAGGTGACACTCTTTGGAGCTAAGTATGAATTCCAAGTAGTGAGGGAAGAAGGCCTGCCAAGGCTCCAACCTGCTGTGCTACAGATGTCTACCTATGACAGTTTTTCCCATTTTGAAAAGAAACAAAGGGAAAGAAGGTATCCCTGTCTATCTCTCTTGTTCTGTGCCCAGTCTAAGGTGCCCCTTAGAATTTATCTCATCCAGTGCCAGTGACAGCAGACTACATGTGCAAGGAAGTGGCCAGAGCCAGGTTAGCTGTTCTTACTATTCTCTACTTTTGCCTGAGGGCTGAAAGTCAGACAAATCTGAACTAAAACTTTTGCATTTATCTTTAGAGAGTTTCAGGATTAAACCTAGACCAGTTTTCTATATGGCCCAGAGATAAATGAAGGTCAGCTTAATTCTGGCAGGATTTCAGGGAGGAGAAACACCATTCTGGAAGCTTTGTCTGGAAATCCAGCAGCCACAGAAGAAGAAAGTGCCTTGAAACATACTGTTATTTCTCAGGAGCAGGGCAGCGGAGAAGGGACAGAAGAGTGTCTTTAAGTATGGCACAAGAACTAAATCTTAACCATCTCAGGTGTAGAAGAACAATTAAGATTAGGAACTTTTCCAGAGTGGATCTGCAATCCTTAGCAAAACATGTGTCCAGAGAGAAAAGCTATGATTGACTCCCACTGCATTGCCAAGCTGAAAATCAAACCAATAACCAAAGAACTTGAATGGCTGCTTTTTGCCTCTTGAAAGAGAATGAAAGTGTTCTAATTATATTGTTAGGCCTTGCACTTTTAATGAATTACTCTGAATCTATAACATCTATTTTATGATTTAAATACTATACAGGCTGTTGAGCAGCTCCCTGATCTTGTAGACATACTCCCAAAGCCATGCCTCACCTTTTATTAACATACCTGAAATGGTATACTGTGGCAGGCACTTAGAAGTGTTTGTTTGAACTTCGGGAATGCATTCTGGAAACCAGGTTCCCAGGTTAAAATATGGGTATCAGTCTTTTGGGTTTCTCTATAAGGTAATAGAGGGGTCATGCAATCTCACTATACCCTGCTATCTGAAGACTACAAAAGCCTGTAATTTCTAGGAATGTCCTTACCTGTTTTAGGGTCTTGGGCTGTGGAAAAGAAAGAATTGGTTTAATTCTTTTTTCCCCTAGTCTTTGAGTTCCTTTAGATATAATAAAGCCTAAATATTTTACCTCAAGGCTGTAAATCTGTGCCTTAGATCTAGAAACATTATAACCCCTGTCTGTTAGAAAATTCAGCAGAGCAGATGTCTTGGCTAGAAAGCTCTTCTGAGGGGGCACATAATAGCATACCATCTACATATTGAAAGACTGACTTGGGAAAAACTATAGTATTTCCTTTTATCAAATGAGCATCTAAGGATGTCTGCATCTTTTTCCTGGTAAATAGTTGACAATTTAAAATAACTGAAGGGCTTAGTTCTCATGGTTCTTAGACCTTCAAGAATACATGCCTGAAAATGTCTTCTATTTAATCTCCTAGCTGATTGGCAGGCCAGTGGGGGCCTTGTACAGGAAGTGCTTGTGTTCCAGTAGGAACCAGTTGTTGCCCTGGTTGCCTTCTTTTGAGCTTTCAAAATTAAGATAATATTTTTCTCTATGTGTAGTAGCAGCTTGTAATACTACTTGTCTCTCATTAGAAATCAATGTTTGATTTAAGAGCAACATTATATCTTTCTAATCTAGTCCATAGGTCTGATATGTTCTCAATGTTCATATCAAGGTCACCTGAAAACTTTCTCAGGTCTCATTTGATCTGTCTTAAATCACTGAGAGAAAAGGACACATGAACACAGGTAGTCCCATATTTGCCATTTACTTCCTGCAAGGTATGTTGTCTTTGAGGGACTTGAACAACTTAGCTAAGAATGGATATAGCCTCATTGAGGTTTTAATTTTGGCTGGCCTAGAAACTCCATCCTCAGCACCTGGTGGTCAAGGTTTAAAGTTGTCTTGGAAACTTTGTTCTCAGGTGCTAAAGGGCAAGGAATAGCCTCAGTCTTAGAGGTACTGAATGTCTTAAGGGTGAGGTGTCTCTCATTTTTCTATGGCCCACATTTACATTTGAACACAAGCAAGAATTCTTAATGTAAAGAAAATCTCAACATAAGATGATTTTGACCATTTTCTCTTTTTTACAGTATAATCCTAATTGTGAGATAGCATCATAGTACTTTCCTCATGTGCTTGGCTTTAGGAGGTAGGCACACCATGCATGGGTGTAGAGAAATACTAAATTGCTCCTTAATATATTCCAAAGGAGTAAGAGGTTCAGATGTGGAGTTCCTAATCTGAAACAAGAGAAACAAATATGGTGTCCTATAAGTCTCTGCTTGATTCCTGTGCCCCCTAGGGTGTCCCCAGGGCTTTCCCCAAGGTTTATACCACTCCGGGGTAGGTAGCTACCATCTGGAGAGAGAACCAGAAAGTAAAACCAGACTGGACTATCTACCCTTTATCAGTGCACGATCTTATCTTCCTCAGGGAACTCATATCCTTACTCCAGTAGGTACTCTCAAAGCAAAAGTTACAATTGACTTCAGCCATAACAATCATGTTTAGAGAAGGAAGTATTGCTAGCAAACCAAGAGCTTTAAACCACTGCTATCTAGTTCCTTGAAAGAGAGAGAGGAAAATAAGTCAACAGTCAAATTAGGGCCCTTTTCTTGCAAAAGAGATCACCTCCAAGGATGGTAAATCAGAGATTCTGCCTTGGGCCCTAGGGCAGAGAATGCTCTGAGAAATTTCTGTTGTCTATCCAGTCTTTTAGGTAACTTATTTTAGCAAGGCAAGGCTACTCCTTTACGGTTCATTTTAAATTCACTAAGTATTTGAAACTCCTAGGTCCTCCTAGCAGCCACAGTCTACATAGTAAAGGCACACTTATCAACTTCCCATGCACGCATGAATGAAGAGAAAGGCTGGCTAAAATAGGCCCATATTCTAGTTACCATGTAAACACACAAATGCAGGTTACTGATTGTTATTTTCCCTAGTGCCAGACAAAAGAGTTGTTGCCAGTTGCCCCAGTCTGACTTTCTGGAAGGAGGAGCGGTCTGACTACAAGGGATTCTCAAATCAACTCCCAACAAGTTGGAGAAAAGTTTAAGGGGAGTTTTTAAACTCACTAGCAGAGAGAAAAAGTGCAAATAAAGCTCAAGCTGGTTAAACATCCAAAAATCATCCTATAGCCTTTTATAAGTCCATAGTGAAGGTTCCACAGTCCACAACCTATCAGCAAAGGTATTTTTCTTCCCTACACACATAAATGATGAAGACCATGCATATGGGGGAGAAAAGTTTCAGGTAGCTTTTAATCTTTCAAAGATTTGTTTGTTTCTTTGTTTTTTTAACATTTGTCTAGAGGTCTTTCTTATTAGTAATAGAGAAACTGTCCAACCCTATAGCTCAACTCTTAACAGAGGTTGAAGAAAGGGATCTGACAGCATTGTTTCAGATCACTCTGAGACAGAGGATCTCTGATGATCACTGACAGAGTTCCCCTTTCACCTCACTGAGGAGTCCAGGTAGGGACAAAATATGGAGATTTTCTGCTGATTACCCATATGGGCTGTCAGGAGCTAGTTTCTTCCAAGGGACTTTTGGGTAGCCACCAGAGAGTAGCCCTGGCTATGACCCCTCAGTTGTCACCTCAGTTTCTGCTAGTTCCACACAATCAGAGATCTGTCTCCAAAAAGAACCCAATTGCCTATCTGGTCAACATTCCACCTGCCACTGGCTTCAATGGAAGTGGGGATTCCTCAGAGGGCAACTGGGGAAACCTGTCCTCTGCTTTGAGAGTGGCAGCTGCCCTAAAGGCAATTATTGGCTGGCAGAGTAACCACTGTTTGGTATTCTACAAGGGACAGAGAAAAGCCTGAAATGTCTTTATCTGAGCTGATTTTATAAGAACCCCACTTTACAACATTTTTAAGCAATGAAGTCCAAATGCAACCCATACAAAACAAGAATAAAATGTAATTGTAACAAAAGACAATGCACAATAAAAACAAGAAATTTGCAAACATTTGAACACAAAACTTAAAATTAAGACACTTTTGAAACAAAAGCCAAAACAGAGGCCAGAATTTATGAAACAAAAACCAGAATCTATGAAACAAATGTCAAGAGCCTATGAAAGAAAAGTTATAATCTATGAAGCAAAAAGACCTATTTTAGAACCTATGAAGGAAAACTTACCTTGGACCATTAATCTCAGTGGAAGATCTCCAAAATGATATAGGGGGAAGAGATGTAACTCCCAAACCTACTAGATATGTGAGACTCGAGTTCATGCTCTCTAAAATCAAAGAATGAATTCTAGGAACAATGAAGGTTAAAAGTAGGAAAAATTTATTGAGAGAAAGATAACTTCTGTCTAAGAGAGACAGAGGGGGAATGGGAAAGTGGGTTGCCCCTCTTGGTTTACTTTAAACATGCTCAGAATAATTATTAGCCTACAGTTGGCAAAATCACCTAACACAAAGCCTATTTTAATAATAAAGTGTTGACTATGTAAAAAAAGAAAAAATAAGCTACTGGCAACTCTGTACAGGTTTGGCTGTTTCTTGTGATCCTAGGGCTGACTGGGGATGGTGGAGGGGGCTTTTCATCTCTGTCTCTGCCCAGCAATGGGCACATCACACTAGCCTAGAAAAAGATGAAAACTCAGAAATGAAAGTATGTTTTCTAGTGAATTACATATTATTTTCACACTCTTGGAATAGTGAAAAATCGTAAATTGAACCATTGTCAGTTAAGGACTGTCTGTATACACACACACACACACACACTTCTCATCTACCCACACACCCACCCACCCATCTATCCATCCATCCATCCATATATCCATCCATACATAGATACACATGTACCTGATGCATCTATCCACCAATTCTCTCATCTACCTACATCTATCCATCCTTTCCTTTATTCCTTGAGCATTTCTGACCACTTGCTCTCTGTTCCTCCCCAAGCCAGGGTAAAGTAGGCTCTGCAGTGTCCTCCTGTGAGCTGGACAAGCTAGTTCACTGGACCCAGCCCCTCTGTGCACCTCCTACCCCATGGGTCTGTCAGGCTCACTCACCTGAACAAGGTCTCACTGGCTTGCTGAAGGTGCTTCAGGAGAGTGGACAGATGGGGTCCCTGTGCACTTCATGTGTGGAGCACAGAGAGGTGCCTGTGACCAAAAGCAGATGTCTAAGGAGGAGCACGAGCCTGTAGTCAGGTGCCATCACCTTCACTGGAAGGGAAGGCCTGAGGTTCAGAGGGCCAGTAGACACGCCAAAGTGGTAGGCTGGGGTGTCACTCTGGGCAGAAGGAGCAGGATGTGCAAAGGCACATAGGTACGAAGCACTCCCACAAAACCAGAGTTCTACAGGGACAGCTTAGACACTCTTCTCTGCCACTCTCCATTTTATAGGTGTGGAAACTGAGTCTCAGATGAAAGAAATCACTCATCGGATGATGCACAGCTGTTGACTCAAAGAAGTACCCTACTTCCCCTCCTTGTAGAATCACCTGGGCAACTTATTAAAGCTTTGGGGTCTAGGTTTAGCCTAGTGGCACTGACTGTATTAATTCATCAGAACATGCTCCATGATAAGAGCTATTGTCATGTTAGTTTTGTTGTTGTTGTTGTTGTTGTTGTTCTTTAAACATCTTAATTCTTCTTTAATTTTTGTTTTTTTGTTTTGTTTTGTTGGTACCAGGGATTGAACTCAGGACCTTGCGGTTCTGAGGCAGGCACTGGAACCAATGAGCTAAATCCGCAGCCCCATGTTAGTTTTATGTATGAGAAATCTGAAGCAGAATGGTTAAATAACTTGTCCTAGGCTGCACAACAAGTGAGTGTTAGAGCTGGAAATTATACTGAGCCAGAAGCTGCACAGCCCATCTTCTTAATGCACTGTTCTACCTATCTCACTAGTTCATTTAACTTTTTTTTTTTTTTGGTACCAGGGATGGAACTCAGGACCTCTACCAGGCTGTGCCGCTGAGCTACATCCCTGGCCCAGGTTCCTTTAACTTTTGAGGCTTATTGTCCTTGTTTTGGAACAATGTTGCAAAAGCACAGCTAGGTAAGCAACTTCCCCAACACTGCACAGCATATAAACATGAAGCTAGGATCCAAATCCAGAATATCTGGCTTCAGTGACAAACAATAAAAACATTCAAAGTCAAAAGCACAGAGAACATGGCTACTATTGGGAAACAGAAGGGGCCTGGAGCTCTCCTAATACTTCCCACACCACCCAAGAATCCTTTTTCAACTGCACTGTTGCCGAATGCAGTGTCATCTGCCCTTTCTCGCTCTCCTCCCTACCACTTCATTAATCATCATTTGAATTCTGTTCTCCTTGAAAGCAGCAGGTCATCTTGGCAATCAGAAACCTTTCCAGCTGGGCTCAATCCAAGTTCAGTTGCATCTCCTTGACTGGGAAGAACCTGTTGGTGTTGAAAGACTTAGCCATGAGAGGAGGCCAGCCCAGAAAAATGAGTTGTGAACGAATTGGCTTGCTTAGCCTCCAGCTCGGGAAAATGTATGAGCAGTGACATAAAAAAATGCATCCCGGGCTAGATCCTCACACATTCTCCTCCTCCAGTCCTGGCTGCCTCTCAATGGGTCTTTGGAGCTCTTCCTTCACAACCTGCAGGCCAAAAACAAAAAAACAATTGTGTATCCACAAATTCATAAAAGTATTGCCCAATGGTCTTGAAAAAATTCATGTCCTGTGACATGTTAACATAATTCTCATAATGGAGGTGTTGAGTATAGATTCTGTATATATTTATTTATATAGAAATCAACTCAGCCTGGGGCATATTATTTTTAATTTTTCATGTCTCTGGCAAAACAGACTGAGTTGCGTATACTGTATTTGTTTCAAGAGGTTGAGAGAAATTTCCTTCAACTGCAGAGCTAACTGGTTAAGTTATAAGGTACAAAAGGAGAAAATCTTATAAAATTCTTCCTGTACTTTAATAATTCTTCCTTTCCTTCCTTTCTGTATTTTGTGATAATTTTAAGAGTCCAAAGATTGAAAACGTGTCCTATGAGCATCACCCAGGCTCCCTTTCCATAACTCCTTTAGCAGTTTGCACCCTTTGAAGTTTAAGACTTAAACATTTGCATTCTAAGAAATAGGGGAAGATGGGAAAACTCACTCAGCTCAAGTCCTCGAACCTGAGTCTGGTCCAATGAGAGTGGAAAGGACTTGAAAATAGTTATATACCTCTTAATATTTTGGGGATCTCTGGTCCCATGAAAATTTGCAAGAAGATGAGGCTACTGTCTCTCCGCAGAAATGGACACACAATATACAAATTGAAGACAATATAGGATGTGCAATTTCAGGTGTGTCAGTCATCTACTGCTGCAATTATGCCATATAACAAGCCATCCCTAAACCCAGTGGCTGACAACAGAAATTCATTTTTCATGCTCACATGTGTATGAATTGGCTTGAGTGTTTTTGTTTTACATTGTAGGTTGGTTATACTTGGCTCCAGGCTTTGGGACAATTTGATTCTGCTCCCTGTGTCTGATTCTGGAGCCCAGGCTGAAGGGACAGCTGCTGTGTGTGTGGTGATGGCAGAAGTCTGAGAGGCAAGCCATGCTACACAAACATGGCTCAAGGGTTCATCATATCCCATCTGTTTACGTTCCATTATCCAGAGCAAGTCAAAAGGTCTAGCTCAAAGTCACTAAGGCAGAAAAGTATACACTTCCCCCAAAAGAGAGGGGAAAGAGAGTGAATGTGAGAGAAACAATACTCTTATTGAGTGAGTACATGATCTTGGAGGGCTAGGAATCAAACACAGGGACTTATGCGTGGTAGATAAATGCTCTACTATTGAACTGCACTCCCACTCCCCATACACTCATTTATTATCAGTAGACCCTTTGACATCTATCTGGGAGCACAGTTTAAGAACTGAATTATTGTCTGACTTTAATATAGTGATTCTCAAAGCTCAGCAAACCTCCAAATCATCCAGGGAATTTGGTTCAAAATTCAGATCTGAGGCTATTCTTCAGAGAATGATTCAGAGAAACTGGGTGAGGCCCTGGCCTCTGCATTTTAAGAAGCCACTCCCTGAGGTGATTCTGATGGTCCAAGATCCAGACTTAGAGAATCACTGGCCCAATGGCTCTAAGCATGCATTCAGGGCTCAGAGATGAGTTCAAATCCAAAATAGATCCTAGCTCTGATCTTAGGTAAGTAGCTTTGTTTTCCAGAGCCTCAGTTTTTTCCTGTATAAATTAGAGATAATAGTAATGTCTCTCATGAGATTGTTGGAAGGATTCAGAGATGATGAAGGCAAGAAAATTTGCAGAATGTCTGCTTAATCACATCACCATCATCACCACCACTATCATCAACGTCATCACCACCACAATCACCACCACCACCACCATCACCATCATCATAACTCAGTATCTCCCAGACCTGTGATGTTCTTTAACTATGAATCTTATATTTGCTGACTAACTTACTAGGCTTCTTTAACTTTTTTCTTGAATATCTACAATGGGAAGCTTTCTGCTTATGGCTCGGTTCTCTGAGCTGAAACTCACCTACCACATCAGGCAGTGGTGCTCTGAGTTCCCAAGGGCAAGCCAGAGATGGATTTCCCATAACCAGAACCAAATAGACCTTTGCCTCTAAGGCTCAGATTGGTTAGGAGCTATGAAGAGCTGATCAACATTGCAAAGGGAGAACAATGAGAAGTTCATTTCTATAAGGGGCTTGAATATTACATACTTTGGTATCCTCTGGGAATCCTGGACCCATCCCCGTGACTATTAAGGGATGTCAATATGTAAATAAATGAGTATGGGTGTATCCCAAAAAACCTTATTTACAAAAGCAGAAGGTGGGCCCAATTTGGCTACCAGGTCAGAAGTGGCCATCTCCTGCTGTAGTCCTTAGCATAGTTTAGACTTAGAATTAAACACCAACTCCAGCATGTCTTAGCTCTGTGACTTTGACCCAACCAATCATGTATAGTATAAGTGCTACTTATTATCTAAAATTTGACTCCAATATATTTATTTGCCCTACCTTTACTAAACACCTACTATGTGTCTACTCTGTTTGCCATAGCAATTTAGATTCTCAGGGACATTTTAGAGATTAACTAGTCCAGAGGTTGAAAATTGGCAATGTGTTCTGAATCTTACACACAGAGAAGTTCTTTCTCATTTTCCAACTGGGTGACTCTGGGCCAGTTATGGAAGAACTCTGTGCCTCGGTTTCCTCATTTATAAAAGGGGGATGGAAACTACCTCACTGACTTGTTTTGGGAATAAGATGAGTTACTACATGCAAAGGGTCAGGTTGGTTCCTGGAGTGAATATTCAGCCCCATGAGCTATTACAATATTAATATTGTTTGTGTTATCATCAGCAATATTTCCAACAGCTTTATCCTAGGTGGGACATGCACTTTCTGGTTTCCCTAAATTCTCTTTGTTTCTCAGTACTGGGGATGGAATCCAAGGCATTATATATGTGAGCCAAGCACTGTAACACTGAGCCAGCCCTACCCTACCCTGCTTCCCTAAATTCTTACTTCAGCTCTCTGAACTCATTTACTTTACCTGCCTTTCCTCTGAAGGCATTTGATTTTTCTGCTCCTGCTTACTCATTCGATTACTGATCCCTGGTATTTAACCTCTTACCACAGGGGGCACACAGCTCATGTCAGCCACAAGCCACACTCCTTTCAAGTGAACTTTTCTCTCATGCCTATTTCTATACTGGTTACTCAGGCACCACAGCTGATTTGCATTAAATCACTCCAACCCAAGGCTGAGGGCAGCAATAGGCCTCTAGCCATATGGCCTAGGAAATATCTAGGTGAAATGGATTTCTACCCACATGTGCTTAATTTGGCTCATTGAGCTTAATGGAATATATTTAAGGGGTATGGAGTCTGGCTACAAGGAAAAATCTATGCTGCTCAATTGCCTGCCCAGTAAGAGTCTAGAGAGAGATTTCCAGAGAGAGCCTGATTTATTATAAAATCCTTTCTGCCAGAGAATCATTAAATGTCTGCCATAGATTAAAAGTCAGCAATGTGTGCCATGGAAGGACATCCTTGTGGTCACAGGAAAACCCATAAGCCAACCTTGATTCAACCTTGAATGACAAGCAGGGACATGAACTGCCTGTATATTATTGGGACTATTAAAAAAATCATTGTCCTGGCTACTCAACTTATCTCAATAAAAGCATGTTGCCACTAGCAGGATGTGAGGAGCTACTGATTTGTGCTGCAGAAGGCCTCAGTTGCCCATCAATCTAGGGGACTTGCTCCTGTGTAACTCTCCTCTATCAGGTCCCCACGTAGCCATGCCCCTACCCATGGCCACCTTATAAAAACAGCCTCCCTGGCTGCTTCTAATTCAGGGGAGTTCAGGGCCAGTTGGTGTGTGGGGGTGTGGCTCTGGGAGTGTGGAAGGTGCTGATAGCGAGGGAATGAGAGAGAGGTGCTGAGAGCCACTGCACAAGTGTTTCTGAGGCCTAGCTGCCTGCTGCCTGCTGTGAAACCCTATAAACCCTGCCCCGTGGGAATTGAGCAGAAAGGACAGGGACCTCCTCCTCTCTGGAAGTCTCTGAAGATGATGGTGGACAAAGGTGAGGTTGTCAGCTGGCTCAGGAACCAGCGCACATCCGAGTACCACCTTCCAATGGTAAGAATCCCAGTTACCAGGTTACTTATCCCCATTTTTAGGCATTAGGTAACCGGAAATAAGGAACTGTTTGGTTACCAAGTCCATAAGCCACACACTTAAGATGTGGCCCCAGCTGGCCTGTTTCAGAGTGCTTACTCGGGGCCTGCTCTCTTGGAGGAGTGCTGGGATCATGTGTTCTTGGAGGCCTGGAGTATTCGTGCTGGTGTTTTAGGTAGCACAACTTGAAGCTCTGTAAATATTCAGCAAGGGGGGACTGAGCTAGTGAAGCACAGTATATGGATACAAGGAAATACTGACCACCAGCTAGGATGAATGGGCTAGGTAGGCTATGCGTTCCTATAGGAGTAAGTCCTGGAAGCATAACATTGACAAGGAAAGCGGAGTTTCTTATACATGTGTCAAAACAAAACCTACCACCCCCAAATATGCACAGTTTTTGTGTCAGTTTGAGGAATTACCTTTGTTTTTCTGTGAACAAAGCAATTTGCCATATGATACTAAGAGTAGTACAGTGTTTATTGAAAATCTGGAAACTTCACTGCATATTTTCTGGATAGGCACATGTGCAGTAAAATGAAGTTTGTTTTTCTTTACAGTGCTGGAGATGGAATGAGCCCTGTGCAGGGGTGGCTGCCTGCTGTCCTTTGTCCTTGAGACCTTGGGAGAAAGGGGTTATAACCGTGTTGAAGGGCAGGTGGATCAGCCTGTCAGTTAACTTCCTATCCCTGGGACAAAAATCCTGACACCTGCAACTTGAATGAGAGGTTTATTTGGCTCATGGTTTCCAGTGGAATTGAGCCCATGGTTGCCTGGCTCTAAGGCAGAAACTGAAAGGTAGAAGCCTCATGGAGCAAGAATAAGGGTGAAACAATGGACAAGCATACACCCTTCTTATCTAGCTCTGTTTCCTAGGAGCACATTAGGCTACGCACTCACCAATAGATTAATGTGCTGATAAGTATATTGTCCCTACAATCTAACCACCTTCCATAAGCCACAATTTTGGGGGACATTTTAGCTCTAAACAACAACCAGGCATTCCCTTGACTAGCCAGAAGGAATATCTGTGAGTTAATAACAGTTTTGCCCTGCCCTTTAGTGTTGTTAAACTGATTTGTTGACATTAATGTACTTTTCTGTGGATTTTGCCCTCAATTTTTACGTGCAAGCTGTTAACAAAAAACAAACAAAAATGGCTTCAGGAGGAGCTTAGGGAATGTGAGGAATGCCTCTCTTCGTCTGGAAGTGGTAGATGTCAATGTTTTCCCTGGGTGCTTTGTGCACTGTGATTCCCTGTCTTTGGGCATGAGCTGGACCGGGTTGGCAGGTGATGGAGGGCATTCCAGAATGGGGCTGTCATATGTACAAAATTAGGAAGGTGAGAAAAACCATATTGAGTAAGGGGAATGTATAATGCATGATTGAATATAGGAATTTAAATTTTTTTTAATGTACTGCAATAAAAGACACATTGTCATTAATTTCTCAAAATACTCCCCCTTACTTTGAACACTCTTAACCTATTATTCTGAAGCAGTTCTGGAAGTTCTTTTTTCATGAGTGTTTTTATTTGCACTGTGGTGGCTTTCTTACTGTCCTGAATTGATTCAAAATATTTACCTTCTGCGGTCATTTTGACTTTGAGGAAAAGCTACACAGTGAGAAGTTACACTGTGCCAGATCCAGTGAATGAAGTAGATGACAACACAAAATATTCTTTTTAAGAGCCTGCCTTTCTATTGGATGACCCTGGAGTGCAATATTCACCATATTTTTTTTCTCATACCTCTTAAAGATGGTCACAGAAAAGAACATCCAGACCCACTTCAGAAAATGGCAGGAACTGTGGAATAAGTGTGTCTGGAGTGAGGAGGAGTATTCTGAGGGAGATTAATCGCAATGTGTCTTTTGCTATAACAAACTTTAAATTTAAGCATCCATTGTATATTTTGATCACATCTCATATATAGTATGGGCCTAGATGGTGCCTGCAGTACCATAGAGTATTAAAACTCAGATGTCTCCAGCATCTACAACTAAGAGCACTTTATCCAAACAGCATTCTGTTACTGCTTTACCTTAGAGGACTTCCATGGGAGAAATTAAGATTTTCATGACTAGAGTCAGAGCCTGAATGTAGCAATTGATAGAGGCTCTCCTGCATAAAATGCAAAGTATATAAATAATTCCAACATAGTAATATAGTCATGATTTTTTTAATTTATGAGTTTTAGAGAAATGTTTTATTGAAAACCAGTAAATGATTATCTTTGGTGACATTATGTGGCCTGAACCTTGTTTTAGTTGATGGTGGTCTGAGCCTCTGGCAGACTTTGGCTGGCTTTGATTCTGTTTGTGTCACACACACACACTCACACACTATCTTAGCCAGCTCGGGCTGCTTAACCAAATACCACAGACTGGGTGCCTTAAATATCAGGAAGGCTGGCAAGATCTGGAGGCTGGGAAGTCTAAGGTCAAAGTCCTGGAAGATTCAGCTCCCTCGGGGCTCTCTTGCTGGATTACAGAAGGGCACTTTCTTGTCGTGTCCTCAAATGTGTGTGTGTGTATGTGTGTGTGTGAGAGAGTCAGGGAGTTGCAGCGGGAGAGAACACACTTTGGTTTCTTCCTCTTCTTTGAATAGTATTGATTCTATCATGGGGAGCCCAATCTCATGACTTCATCTAAATCCAGTCACCTTCAAAAATCCTTACCACCAAACATTATTCCATACAGGGTTAGAGCTTCAGCAGATGAATTCTGAAAAAACACAAATAGTTATAACACACACACTGTTGTAGGTCCTACAGAATAAATATGTTGCATAGCTGTTGTCCATGCCTTCAAGTGAAAGATAAACACTTTACCACTGAGCTATAGCCCTAGCCCTTTTTGTTTATTTTAACGGGGTCTCACTAAGTTGCTCAGGTGGGACTTGAACTTCTGATCTTCTGCCTCACCCTCCCAAGTAGCTAGGATTAAAGAGTCTGCATTTTTAATAAGTTCTTCTCTCTCCACCAGCCTCTCCAGAGGATCCTAGTTGCTTCAAAGCTTGAGAATTTCTTCTGCAAGCTTCTGTATCCTCTAAAGATTTTTGGAACTAGATGGATCCCCTGAAAGCATGATTTGACTGTGCAAACCAAGCCCTGAGGTTAACAAAGGCTGAGTAGGACATGGAGAAGATCTTTCGGCAGCAGCAGTATTCAGAGCTTGGATTTAATGAACTATTACTTCAGTGCATGGGGAAACGGGTGTATAATCCTGGGGTGCCACTGTTTTAAAAATTGAATTTCTGTTTGAAAGGGTAAAGGAAGAGAGGCATTGTTTCACTGAAAACTGGAGGCTTTCATTAGTCAGCTTTCCATTTCTGTAATGACATTCCCAAGAGAAACAACTATTTCAGCTTCTGCTTCTGAGGTTTCAGTCTGCGGTGGGTTGGCCCTGTTCTTTTGGGCCTGTAGTGGGCCCCACATCGTGGTGGTAGAAATGTGTGATAGAGCAAAGCTGCTCACATCATGGAGGTCAGGAAGCAAAGAGAAAAGGCAAGGGTCTAGGGACAAAATATCTTCTCCAATGGCATGTTCCAATGACCTACAACCTCCACCAGACCCCCCTCCTCAAGTTACACCACCTCCCAACAGAGCCAGCCTGGAACACAGCCTTCAACTAGTGGGTCTTGGGGGCCACTTACCCAAACCACAGCAGAACCTTTTCAAATCAAATCAATGACTCAACACTTTCATGCTCAGTGGACACTTATTATTCCCTGCTGCAGATGACCCTGCCTGTTTATAAAAAAGGGTCAATACAGTTCTTTCAGCAAGAACTCTTCAATATTAATAGGATTCATTCTTTCTATTAGTAACTCATCACTAATGTCTAATACTTCAAGTATGAGCATTGCTTGCTAAATTACTTGTCCCTGGCTTTTTCTTTTTAAATTTATTTTTCTAGTAACAGTATTAACATAAAAACCAAGTTCAGGTTTCATTCTCCCTTGGACATAGGCATTTGTGATTCTCTACAATTCTTGCCAAAGAGCAAATGTGTAGGATTTATAACTCTCAGATTTTACAATCTGAGCAGTGTGAAATGCCACATTTTGTCAAACTCCATGGAGCTGGGAAGGACAAAGCAACAACTAAGGCCAGTTACTCACCACCACCACCACCACCACCACCATCAACATCACTATTATCATCATCACATTTACGCAGCATTTACAACATGCCAGGCACCAAGCCAAGCACCTCATCTTCACAGCATCTTGTCCTCACAGTGCCCACATTATCCCAATTTTTCAGATAAGAAGACCAAGGCCCAGACAGGTTGAGTGTGTTACCCAGGTTCACAACCACTGCACAACATCAGGCAGTCCAATTCCAGGGCCCCAACTCCTAACTGTCATGCTAGTCTTCCTGAAGAAAGGGGTGAAAAGTGAGAGGCAGACTATGTACATTGTTAATTAAGCACATGTACAAACCCAGGTTGGTTTCTGGTAATGTTCAAATGCATAAATAGCTTTTTCAGTGTTGGGAGGAGCTGAAAAAAATATTTCAAGCCAAAAAATAATTAAAAAGCTACGGACAAATCCATGCTGGCTGGAGTGGTAGTAGAGTAGCCGAGTGGTTTGGGGTTAGAGAATCAGAGGCTGGTGTAAGAGGCACATTTTACAGGCCAAAGGAAAATCCCTATTCAAGGAGTTATTGTTGGGTCTCCTAGCAGCATCCATATGCTTGCACTCAAAGGCATATGGTCACATGATTTAGGGAGTCTTGACTCTACTACCAACACATAGAAGCATGGGACTTAAGGGATGGTTACTCCACTCCAATTTCAGAGGTAAATCCCACCCCAGCTGGCCTAAATTGATCAGAGAATCCTACTCTTATGCATGGTTGAGTCACAGATGAGCACACAATCTCAGCCTGAGAGAACATGGGGGCTCCCTTGGCCATTGGAGATTGATTCAGAGATAAGAGTGTGACCCAAATTGATTCAATCAGAATGAACCTCAGAATTATATTTGGTTGCAAGGAAGTCTTCTTTTCTTTGGGAGGATGTGATGTATGCAGCTGTTCCTAACATTTTGTCACTGTGATGAAAGTGAGCTTGAAAACTAAACTATTGTGTGGAAGAAGGCGGCCCAAGACAATTGCAGAGAAATGGAGTCAGGATCCTGATTGAGCTATTCCTGAAACTGAAATCAACTTATTTTCATTGACATGGATCAATTTATTTCTTTTCTATCCATGTTATTTTAAACATGGTTTCTGTTTCCTACAACCAAAAGCATGTTAGCTGGTATGTGGAGTATTGGGCTTCTGATTTAAATATGAGAGGTACCTAATAGGGCTCATAGTATTCATTGTGAGCCCACAAACAAACTCGGTGTTTAGCTTCATCTTTTTTTTTTCTCACTACAGGAGAATTAACTCAGGGCTGTTGAGCTATATCCCCAGCCCTGTTCCATCCCCTACTTCCTCCCTGCCACTGTTTTTTAAATTTTGAGACAGGGGCTTAACTAGTTGCCCAGTCTGAGCTCAAACTTGGGGTCTTCCTGCTTCAGCCTCCTGAATAGCCGTGATAGTAGGCTAACTACTTAGCTTCAATCTTAAAAGAACTGACAAACAAATCAAGGCTTAAGTACGTACTATGCTAACCAGAAATTGATATTTTAGTCACTCTGTTATGAAGACACAGGGGAAGGAACTTACATGGCATACAAGAAAGCAAAACTTAACAAGGTTCTTCATCACCTATCCCCAGGGGACCCTCTGCGATGACACCTGAACCATCTTTCCTCCACTTCTCCCATCCTCTACTCTTATCTTCCCTTAATGTTCTGTACTCCATATCAAACAAACAAAACAACCACAATAAAACCTCTCTATCCCTCCAGCCCACTCCCAGTGCCAGCCCAAGTTCATTGAAGTATCTACCCGATAAAGCTAAGGGTCTTCTTTGAGGGTAATTCAGCTTCGAGTAACTGTGTTTCCTTCTCATTGGAATCTACCATGCTCTAGAAATATGCTAGGAATGCTGCTGGGCCTTTGGACTTTCTCTTCACCTTTGCAGCTACTGCTGCAAGAAAGAGGACAAATTCATACTCCTTAAGTGAACTTGAGCATTTACAGAGTCCAACACCCTCCCCTGGGGAGTTTGAAGGAGACAAATCATAGCTCTGTCTCCATGTGACACTTGTATCTTCTGAGTGATGTCATCACAACCAAGCAGTGACACTATTCCAACTTATTTCTGTAAAGCTTCAGCAGTGGAAAAAGCAATCCTTTTGCCTCCCAGAATCTGATCTCAGTATTTCAAAATGTTATTTGTGTATAAATCTGCGGAGGTGATGATGATTGTATTTCTGATTATACATTTATGATCGTTATGTCCAGGAATCTTTATTGCATTTCATTTCTAGTAGCAGCTGTCAGAAAATATTCTTGACAAAAGTGGAGAAAATCTGTATGTGTCAGGGATAAATGTCAAGCAGTACAAAATGTAGAACCCATGCAGTTTTAGACCCAAGGTCCATTCTGACTTTCTGGGAAAAAAAAATCACAGAAACTAACCTTCTTGCTTGGGAAAACTTGGAGTGCATGACATAGTTAAATTGTAATGATGGTCATCATGGTAGATGATTAATTAACAAAGTTTTATAGTCACAACAAGCTAAAAGACCGTCCGTCCTCTTCCTCCTTTCTCTCTCTCCACCCAAATATTTTCCTTGATGGATTTTAATCATTTAAAACTACCTTCAGATGTAGGATTTAAACTCTTTCAATTTAGACAACCTACTCCTGTTCAAACATCCCCATGTTTTTCCTTTAAGTCAGTTATGAATCAAGAAGTTTCTATCATTTCTCATTGTATGTCAGGCACGGTACTGGGTGCTAAAGATCCACAGATAAGTGGCATATGATCACTCACATCCTATAAGAGTGGACATGAAGTTTTCCTCTTTTTTTTTTAAATGCTTTTATCTGGCTTTAGTATGAAGATAATGCTATCCCCAAGTATTGAGTTAGGAAGTGTTCGCTCATCTTCTATTTTTAAGAAGAGTTCAGGAAGAGTTGATGGTCATTCTTCTTTAAATGTTTAGTAGAATGCACCAGTGAAGTCCTCAGGGCCAAGCTTTGCTTTGTTGAGAGCTTCTTTTTTTTACAACTGAGTCAATCTCTTACCCTGTTTTAGGAATATTCAGTTTCTCTACTGTATTTCCTTTTGGGTCAGCTTTCAGGGTTTACATATTTCTAGAATTTTTCATTTTCTTACATATTATCTAATTTGTTGCAGACAATTGCTTATACTAAGAGGTGTTTCCTGCTATGAAAGATGAAATAAAGCCTGAAACAAGCCAGACACAGTAGTTTATGGCTAATCCCAGCATTCTGAGAGGCTAAGGCAGGAGGACTGTAAATTCGAGTCCAGCCTAGGTAACTGGGCAACTTAGCAAGACCTTGTCTTAAAACAAAAATTAAAAACAGCATGGGGACATAGCTCAGTGTGAAGGCGCTGGTTTCAATCTCCACTAGTGAAAAAAAAAGATGTCTGACAATAGTATTACCAGGCCATGGAGGAAGAAAGGTTTAATGTGGATTTAGAGGTGGAAGTATGAGAAAGGTTGTAGGGAATGTGACTCAAATTCATTGGGTCCTGTAGGATAAGTAGAAGTTGGTTACACAGATTTTTTTTTTTTTTTTTTTTTTTTTTTGGTACCAGGTAGCAAACTCAGGACCTTGTGCTTCCAAGGCAGGCACGGAGCCACTGAGCTAAATCCCCAGCCCTGGAGCTGGTTACATGGATATGTGAGGGTAGGAAATTATAGGTAGGAGTACAAATAAAGGCAAGATGAATAAAAACAAATGCAGGGCCTGCTCTAAGCCTACGAGGGGGAAAGAGCATAAAAAGAGCTCTATGGAACAGTAAAAGCAAGATCAGAAAAGGTGTCCATACCATACTAAGGATTTTATTCCTTGATGGTGAGACACTATCAATATTTTCTTTTTTTTTTTCTGGTACCAAGGGTCAAACTCAGGACCTTGAGCTTGCCAGGCAGGCGTGGTGCCACTGAGCTACATCCTCAGCTCCATTTTCTAAACTCAAAGACTATCAGATTTGTGATTTTCTAGGAAGATTGCTTGGATGGCTGTATTGAAAATGGTTGGAGGGGAAGGACAAGTGGCATTTAAATGAGGTTGTTGCTGACTTTTTTTTTTTTTTGCTGACTTTTTAACTGTGCATCATGAAGAGAGATGGAGAAGGAAGGGTATGGGGTAGAAAAGAGAGGGAGGCTGGATTCTTGTGACCCCAAATGGTGGAATCAATAGGACAAAGAGACAACTCACAGTGAGGAAGGAGAGAGGGAGAGGGCTCAGCGGTGCAGCCAAGGTCATCAGCTGGACTGTGCCAGGCCTGTGGGACAATGGGCAAGTTCATATCTATTTGTGTGTCTAGGGGGGGAAGTAACAGACATGGCTTCCTTCATGTTTTCACATTAATTATAAAAGCTTTAAGGAAAAATACCCCAAAGGGAATAAAGATATTCTGAAAAGCATTCTTGTCTAAAGGAAGCTGCATACATGGAAAAACCTTGACATTTAATTGATTTCAATAATCATCGCACCATTGTGTTTGTATTCAGGCTGTGCGGTGGAGCTTTGAAACTGCGGAGGGTTGGCAGACAGGCCCTTGTTAGGGGAAACAAAAATAGGCCCTAGTTGCAGGGCTAAATATTTTTTCCTTTTCTTTTTATAGGAGAAAAATGTAAAAAACATCATTACTCCCAGTCTGAATGACAGACTTATTTCTCTCCTCAGATCTTCCAAACAATAAAAAGCAGTCAGAGAAGTGTAGATGACACATTTAAAAATACTATTATCTGAAAATATCTCGTTTTATAGATTTGACTTGCAAACCTTATAAATTTCTTCTATAATTTAAAAAAGTCAAAATGAAACAAGAAACAATTCTTTAAACTCAAAACCAAAATGAAAGCCAATGAGGGCAACTATGTGCTATCTTCACAATTTAACCACACATGAGTGAGTGACTTTTTAACTGTGCTTCCTGGGTGGGAAATACCCTAAGGACAAAAAAGAAATTCCTAATTTTTTAAGTTTAAAGTAGCAAGTTGTGGTGGTGCATGCCTATAATCCCAGCACTCTGGGAGAGTGAGACAGGAGAAATCGCAAGTTTGAGCCTATCTTGGACAACTTAGAAACTTAGGAGACCCTGTCTCAAAATAAAAGTATTAAAAGGGCTGGAGATGTAGCTCATTGTGAAGGCGCTAAATTTAATCCCCAGCTCCACCAAAAAAAAAAAACAACAAAAAGATTTTAATTAATCATGCTATTGATACTGTTTTTCAATATATTGTGTTTCAACATATAGTAAAGTAAGTATTCTTATGTAAATATTGTTTGCAACTGAGATTTTCAGAATAAGAGAAAAGTAATAAAAATGGAAAACCAACTACATGAATGAAATCTCTCATCCTAAATTTGAATTGGAAATGGCATGAACTCATGATGTACAGTATTTCTCCTTAAAAATATTTACCCTTCCTAGATTTGGCCACTAGTAATGACCCAGATGGTGGTCTCTACGAACAGTTTCTAAGAGGAGCCAGGGATTCTCAAAGAAATGACCGACTCCACTGTGCAACATGGTCCTGCACATCCTGTTTCACCAGAAGCAAGGAACCCATCAAAGACTACTGAGGTTGTATGAAAAGAACTCAGGGGCCAACCTGTCTACTGGCTCCCACTGTCTAAAGATGGGACTACTAGAGCACTTGTGAAAACAATGACTACCATGCACTGAAACACAGCCAATCCATACACTCATTCGCTTCCTTCAGAAGGTGCAAAATAATGAACTCCTTCTGAAAATTGGTAAATAAAAGAACCAAGCATTCATCTTGCCTTTCCTGTGAGTACTATGTCTTAATCTAATCAAATAGTGAACAAAGAAAAGCTTTCTCTATAGAAGTAGTGCAACTAATCAGTGAAGAAGGAGTTGATAGGACAGTACTGTCAAGGCTCCAGGAAACAGCACTGGCTGGGCTGCCAATATCCCTCAATGGGAGACTGTCAGACCTCATGGCCTTCAAATGGAATGGGTCCACTACCTACAGGAGAGTTGTTAGTGATACCCATAATTTATGGAGTGCCTGCCATATGTCATATGGCTTATGCATGAAATCTTTGTTTTTCTGCAGCCCTGTGAGAAAGATACCATGATTCATGTTTTATAGACAAGGAAGTTGAAATGCTAGAAAGTGTGACATCCCCAGGGTCACACAACTAATAAATGTGAGGCAAAGTTAGAATCCAACTGTCTTAGTTACTTTCTGTGTTGCTGAGACAAAATACCTGACACCCAAAGTTAAAGGAGGAAAGGTTTATTTCAACTCACAGTTTGTAGAGGATTCAGTGCATACTTGGCTGGTTCTAAGGCAGTGTGGTGTGGCAGAGGGGTACTGCAGAGGAGAAACAGTCCATGGTAGGGTAGGCAGGAGGCAGCAACTAGCAAGCAGCAGCAGCAAATCTCCCTTTCCCTTTTATCCTATACAGGATACAAGCCTTTTGGGTGATGTTACCAACACCCAGGGTGGGGCTTCCCATTACCCATACCCAGAACTATAATAAACCAATTAGTGAACTAATACAATACTACACAACTGTTATACCTTGTGTTTAGATGTCCTCCCAAAGCCTCATGTAGTCATAGGTGGTGTTTCCAGAGGTAACTGAATCTAGACTCTGTGATTCATTCATGGTGCAATGGTAGGCCCAAGGGCACTAGGAATGAGAGTGTGAGTGCCACCTACCCTCAGTAGTCTGAATAAGATAAAAGGATCAGAAAGTCTTCCCTTGTTGCTTTTGCTCTCTTCTGCCACTGTGAACTGTTGCCCCTCTGCCATATGCCACCCTGCCTTGGAGATAGCCGATTATGGACTGAACCTTCTACAAACTAAAAGCTAAATAAACCCTTTGCCCTTTAATTTGGGGTGTTTGGTATTTTGTCTTGGAAATGAGAGAAAAGTAACTAAGACAACAACCTTAATCCCAGTATCACATCCTTAATCCACATTCTCACACCCTACACCCAGCCACCTCCAAAAAGCCCCACCTATGAACACATTAGGCTTTGGGAGGACATCTAGATACAAGTTATAACACCAATTTTGGTTCTCCCAACTTCCAAATTTTATGATAAAACTTTCTCTTTCATCCTCAAGAGATGGCCCAGGTTCTAGTACATTTTTAATAAACTTTGTATATGGGAATAGATTTAGATTTCAGGCAAGTTGTGAGGATGATACAGAACATTTTAGCTGCTATCATTTGGTTCTCAAGTGTCCTAAAAAAGCCCAAGTGATAAAGAATTTGTCCCCCATGTGGTGCTATTGGGAAGTGGTGAACCATTTAAGAGCTGGGGCTTAGTGAGAAATCTTTACCTCATTGGCAGCTTGTCCTCCAAAGGGATAGTAAGGCCCAGCCCCTTTTCTTTTTCACTCCCTGTCCATGAGGTGAGAGATTTTGCTCTGTCACTTGCTTCTGCTATGACATGTTGCTTTCTCACAGGCTCAAAGCAATGAAGCCACCTCATTATGGACTGGAACCTCCAAAACTGTGAGCCCAAACAAACCTTTTCATTTTATAATTTGATTTATTTCAAGTACTTGATATAGTGATGAAAAACTAACACACAAACATACCACTCAGTTTCTCCTCTTATTGTCTCACATTAGCACGATCAACTTGCCAGAAGTAATGAACCAATGCATTATTGTTAACCAAAGTTCATAATTTATTCAGATTTCTGTCATTTTTACTTAATGTCCTTTTTGTGTTACATGATCCCATCTTAGTTACTTGTCTCTGAGACATAATACCTGACACCCACAACTTCAAGGAGGAAAGATTTATTTTGGGTCACAGTTTGTAAAAGTTTCAGTCCATAGTCGGCTGGCTCCAAGGCAGGGTGGCATGGCAGAAGAGAATAGCAGAAGAGAAACAGCTCATGGCTGAGCAGCAGGAAGCACAGTGAGAGATCAAAGAAGAGAAGGAGATACACCCTTGCAGGCCTGCCCCCAGTGACCCACACCCTCCAGCTAGGCTTCACCTCCCAACATCACATTTAGCTACAGTGGACTAGTCCACTGACAAATACCATGATCCAGTCACCTCCGCGAAGCCTCACCTAGGAGGGTATGAGGCTTTGGAGGACATCTAGCTATAAACCACAGCACCAGCCTAGATACCAAATTCTACCTAACTGCTCATGCCTGCTTAGAGTCCTTTTGTCTGTAATAATGTCTTAGACTTTCTTTGTTTTTTGCTTTTTTTGGAGTTTATTTTCCCAGTACAAGAAATTTTGTTTTTGATGACCTTATAATTTTGAAGAGTACTGGTCAGGTATTTCATTGAACGTTTCTCAACTGGAATTGGGCCGCTGTTTCTTCATAGTTATACTGGGTAGTGGGTTTTTTGGAGGGTGACCACAGAAATAAAGTCCCCTACTTATTTATCAGATCAGCGGAACATACTACAGGCCTTAACCTTGATCACCTGGCTGTGGCTGTGTCTGCAAGGTTCTCCATAGTAAGATGCTCTTCCCTCCCTAGTCCCTCTGTGTCCTCCTTTGGAGAGAGTCACTATGCAAGTTTACACTCCTGGAGTGGGGATTATTTATGTTCTGTCTCCTTAATGACTTCTTTTTAAATTCTCTGCACAGGAGCTCTCTCTTTTAGTCTATATTTATTTCATTTGTTGATATCAGTAGTGGATTCATGAGTATTTGTTTTATACTTTGCCTTAATCTAGTACAACTTTACCATAATTCCCCTTACCGGTGGTTTTTTTTCTTCAGTTTTAGTTACCTGCAGTCAGCTGCAGCCCAAAAATATTACACAGAAAAATCGAGAAATAAACAATTTATAAGTTTTAGATTGAACTTTTCTGAGTAGTATGGGGAAAGCCTTCATCATCCAGTTGCCACAGACCTGGGGTGTGAATTGTCCTGTTTATCCACACTGTTTATGCCACCTGCCCCACTAGTCATTCAGTAGCCTTCTTGGTTATCAGACTGACGGTCAGTTTCCCAGTGTTTGTGTTTAAGTCACCCTCGTTTTATTAATGACCCCAACATTCCAGAGTAGTGATGCTGGCCATCTGGATATGCCAGGAAGTTGTGAATGTTTTCCACTTAATGAGGAAAGAAAAAGAAATTGCATGCTGAGGTTGCTAAAATCCACAGCACAGTGGATATTTGGGAAGAGAAAAAAAGAAACAGGGAGAAAGAGTGACCACATTCCCATAACTTTTATTACAGTATACTACCATTATGATTGTTCTATTTTATTGTAATTATTGTTTTATTATTAGGTACTGTTTTTAATCTTTTACTGCACCTAATTTATAAATTCAACTATATCATACTATATGATATATATATGGTTTGGTACCAGCATCCACTAGCATATTGGAATGTACTTTCCATGGATAAGGGGTAGCCATGCAGGCTTGATGTCACATCTGAGGCTGGCCATCGAGTCATCAAGGCTGGATAGCTTTAGGTGGACAACTTTGGTCCATGTGTCTCTCACCATTGTGAGAGTACCAATGCACTTACTAACCTGGGAAGTCGTTTTCACAGCAACCACAGAAGCACAAAAGGGTGAATGAGAACAACAAAGTCTCCTGAGGCACCACCTGCTCAGAGCTAGCACTCAGTGGTTTCTGCCTTGTTCTGCCTTGTGCAAGTCACATGGCCCAACTCAACAAGGAAAGGTGGAGAATTGGCTCCATATTGGAAAGAGATAAGCAGTTGATATTCCAGAACAATAATCTACTAGATTACTTCCTCTTGGGGATTGCTTATAAAAATTCCAGTACTTGGAAGTGTAGCTTAATGGCAAAACATCTGCTTAGTATTCCCAATGCCCTATATGTGATCCTAGCTCTACCCTTACCATCTCAAAAAAAGATAGATGAAGATGTTTCTAGGGTCTTTGAATTTCCACAATGAGCATACAGAGACTCCAGAGGCTATGACCAATGATCTGTTGGGCCAGTCCTAGTGCTCATCAGTATCTATGTTCCTTTCTCCACCTCGGTAGCCACTAAGACTACATTTCCCAGCAACCCTTGTGTAAGTGGTACCATGTGACTAGTTCCAGCCAATGAAATGAGACCAAAAGGATCAAGCATTACTTCTGGGCAGAGATAATTAAGAAGGGGTATGCTTTTTTTGTTGTTGTTCACTTTCCTCATCTGTTTTTTGGATGCAGAAAACCCAGTGAAGCTCTCCAAAGGCCTTGGGGATGAGAAGCTATCAGATGGAAGGGGCCTGGGTCTCTGAAGGACTATGTGGTGCAGAGAGACCACAAATCTACACTGCTTTGGCTTTATTTGACACATTATTACTATGGCAAGTCCCTGAGACTTGGGATAGTGTGCTCTGAGTATTAGCATATCTTGGCTAAAATAATTTCCCTTCCTGGTGGCCACTAATAGTAGTAGTTGATTCCTTTGGGTTTATCCAATAAAATGTAATTTCTGTAAGATTTTATCTCTGAGTGTTCATTTTTGACAAGTGATCTGAGAGCCTACTGACACCTACCTACCAACCATTCCCACCTTTGGCTCTTTGGCTGATTTTCCCTTTGGGGAGTCACTCTTTTTCTTAACTGATATGATTCTGGAAGAGGTGACTACACCTTCTAGACCCTAGGAATGGAATATGTGCTTTCGGCTAAGCCCATAAAGTCTTGTGTTCCTCCTGCCACAGTGACAGGTTCACAGGTGGACATGTGACCTAAGTGAGTTCAAATTTCATCTTAAGATGTTGGCTGGGAAACTTGTGATGAAACTCTGGCTTTCTCATGAGACATTAACAGAGAAGATGACAGCCAGGGGAGGCACAGGCAGCCATCCCACAATCGTGATGACAGCTGGCTTTAGGAGGGATCTTACAGTGAGGATGGCAGAACAGAGAAGGTCCCTGGCATCATTTCAAGCAGCTAGATCAGGCCTTGCCTTAAATCTGTATATCTTTTATAGGTTAGCCCACTTAGTTGAATCATTACTTATACTCAAACTATTTGCAGTGGAGCCAACCTCTACCACTTTTATAATTAAATAAAACATTTTAATCATGAAATATTAAACACCATTAAAATAGATGATCTTCAGAGATTACTTCTACTTCTAAAATTTGGAGTGTATGAGGCCCACAGTGAATCCCTTGAACTTAAAATGTTTATAGTAATCTATACATAGAAATGTCTGTTTATCTTGATAGCCAACAAGAGTCTCTAATTATTGGAAGACCTTAGGCAAGAAGATGATGAATACTCCATAAAGGAAATACTGACCTTCCTCCCCCAGGGCAAACTCTTCCATGGCTCTCATTGCTCTACACAGATTCTATAAGGCCCTGTATTCGCTGGCCTGTCCACCTCTCTGACTTTATTAGATACATGCCTCACCCCACCATCACCAAACACTAAATTCTCAAGTTCATTCCTGCCCTGGGACCTTTGCACTTGCTGCTGTCTTTGTATATATGCTCTTCTCCTGACTTCTCTCTGGTATCTCTCCAATCTCAACTTATCCTTGGAGAGACCTTTCCTGAACAGCCAGGTAACAGTCTCTCTCTCTCTTTCTAATATTCTTTACAAAATACCATTTTATTTATTCACTTGTTATCTCCAATTCCTGCAAAAGTAAGAGTTCATCAAGGGCAGAGCCCTTGCGTATTCTGATGTCCCCAGTATCTCCAGCACCTGGCACAGTGCCTAACACACAGCTGGCACTGAGTAAAAAATAGAATCTTAGAACCAAAATGGAGGCAGCAGTGTCCTTTGGAGAGGGATGGGGAATGGAAGGGACTTGAAATGTAGCCCTGATGGGAAGACTGCGAATTTATGGGAGAGAGGGCAGTGTGGGAGGGAGCCCAGGGCAACTGCTGCTTGGGAATTCTTTTCTGGAATTATTCGCAGAGTATTTCAAAAAGGGATGGTGTGTGTGTTGGGGTTGGGACTATATTCTGCATCTAAAAAATAATAAAACAATATTACAAATTTTGTAGTGCATTTCACTTCATTTCCTCTTTTTTTTTTTTTTTGGTACCGGGGATCAAACTCGGGTCCTTGTGCTTGCGCAGCAGGCAGCGTACTTCATTTCCTCTTAACCACTGATATTTCAGGGTCTTTCCTAGAATTTCTGCTCCCCTCACCAACTGTTCCCCAGTATTGCAGTCTGAGAGCATCCACTTGGGGGAACAAAAGGACTCCAGGCCTTTGAAGTTCAGCATCATCATTACTTTTCACTTCCTCCTTCAGAGATGGGAATAAACATAATCCCCTCAATTTCAGAAGAAATGAAAATGATTTTTCTTTGTAATGTTGGGTAACTTCCCAGTGCCTCACTCTTGCTAGCTCAGATCCGGTCCCCCCCTGTAGACTTGAGAGAAACTTTTCAATCAGATGTGGTTATTGAATGCAAATCTCAAAGCATATATTCCAAAGAACAAATCTTCAGGCTGCTATATCTCTCTTTGATTTATTTTAACTGACAGCCGGAACATGTGATCTAAACCCACCTTTCTCTTCCCTATCCTTCATTTGTCTCTTTCTAGCAAATGGGAATTGGGAGGTGCTTCTTTTAAAGATTTCATTTGGGGGAAGGTAATGTTAGGTTGAACTGTCATTTCAGAAAGATGCTTTGGAATCTGGCATTCAAGATGCCTTTTCCTGATGTGTTGAAAGAAGCAGGAAAGCATCAAAGTGGCATGGAGATGGCAGTGCTTAGATGGCAAGAGGGGCAGGGACTTTTTCTGCTTTTCTTCCCCTCATCTGAGCCCCTGATTCCCCTTGTTGGAGAGGAATCAGCCTCATGGCCATGGTAGCTGGTTGTGCCTGCAGCTGTATTTTACTCTGCCTCTGCTTATCTGCCCTCCCCAGGTTACTTGTCTGTCTTGTCCAGGTCATTTGATTGATCTAAATCTTGCTGTCACTTTGTTGGGACATTCTTAAACTTTTATTTCTGTGCTGGATTCTGGATGGGAAACAAGGTGACCATCACATTTCATTGAAGAGACATCGTCTAAAAATAGTGAATATTTAGTCAGAAAGTGATTACATTTCATGCCCTGATTAAAGTTTAACTTTCAATTTGAACAACTGCTCTATCTATATAGACAAAAATAAACACTTCGGGACATGTGTGACAGCTCTTTCACTGGTCTCCCCACAGTCTCTTTGCTCCCTCACCATGAACTCTTTCTGTTCACAGTTAAAAAACAAAAACAAAAACAAAAAATATTATCATGCCCAGTGCCTGTCTAGTGCATACAATGGCTTCCAATTACCCTCAGGATTCAGTCCACACTCCTTAGCCAAGCCTTAAGATCCTACAGGGTCTAGCTCTTCATGGACATCCCCGACCTCTACTTATACCTGCTATTTTTGAAGTTGGTGGGGCAGAAACTGGGCATGTCTGTGATGGGCCAGCTATGGAAGCAGAGCACTAGTGTGGAGTGTTTGGAATAAGGATGACATCATAGGAATCAGAGCATGTCCATTTGTGGGAGAAGCTGGGCAGTGAAGGTCTGTAAAAGGACACTAAGGACAGACAGCAATCACTGGCAGGTAGTGGCATGAGCAAGTGAGACAAAGCTTGCAGAGGATCTGGAAGTGCTGTGTGTCCCACTGGTGCCAGGGTGCTATGAAAGGCTGACATGTGTTGGCTCTCCATGGTTATTGGCTCTGTGGATTGGTACCGCATGTCTGGATGTGGCTTGACGTCACTGCCAGTCTACTTCTCACCAATGGCCTGTTCAGAGCATAATGGCTGTGGTTTCCTCTGGTTTCACACAAGCTTCATTTTGGGCAGTTCTCATCCAGAACTACATGGGGAAGGAGGCCTGAGAGACAGGGCTCCTGGCATAACTGAGTGAGGAGTTACAGAATTATCTGGCAGGGTGGGGTGGGGTGGAGAACAAGAAACAGTCCCTGTGCTCAAGGAACAGGGGAAAGGGCAGAGAGGTTCAAAGAGGTCCTGGGGCAGGTCTGCTGTGTGATGTGTGACATTGTCATCCCTCCTCCACATTCTCAGGGAGGTCACCAGTCCTTGGCATACTGTTCATGTTGACTTCCACTGATTCTCTTCTTCCCCTTCCCTCTCCCCTCCTTCCCTTCCTCCCTTTCTCTTCTCTTCTTTCCTGCTAGATATCCTTGGTTTGCTGGAAGTTGGCACAGCCCAGCACACATTAACATTTTATTACAAAGAAGCATGAGTTCCTAACACTGAGATATCCTGATCTAGCCAACTCCCCCTTTTTATACTAACTTTCAATCTTACACAGCACAGGTACAAGCACCGTGTTTCCTTAGTGTGAATAAACCATCATAGGAATACATATAGATTTTTTAAAGGCAAGATTCTGACCTGCATGTGCCCTTCCAGCCCCACTTACTCCTCATTTCATAGTCAAAAAATGAGAAGTTCCAGTAGGTGAAGGGCTTTGTCCCACACCATGCAGTGCTCACTTGGCCTTACAAGGAGCTGAGTGTGCACCCGTCTCCCAAAGCACCCTGAGGTCATTGGAAACTACTGGCATTGATCATTGAGGCTACCCTTTCCATTTCTACATTTCAGGAACATTTAGATGAGGCAAGTCCTCAGGCTGTGATAGACAAGAGTTTCTCATGGAGTGGCTGTATTTTGGTTGGAGCCACTTCGGATCAGGGACTGACCTTTTTTTTAGCAACTCAATTCTGTGGTTCATTTGGGTAAGGTCAATATATTCATGTACCATTCCAGTGACTAAGATATGGGTATGCTTTTTGCTTTAGTAGCTGGGTGCAGTAAATGTACATAATCTCACTAGGAGGCTGAGGCAGGAGGACTGCAAGGTTGAGTTCAGCCTGGGCAACTTAGCAACTCAGACCCTGTCTCAAAATAAAATACTTTTAAAATGGCTGGAGTTGTAGCCCATTGTGAAGGTCCTGGGTTCAATCCCCAGAAAAAGCATTTTGCAAGCAGCCCAGCACACACACACACACACACACACACACACACACACACACACACACACACACAGCTTTTAAAAATGTCTCACAAAAATAATACTTAAAACTTACTAATGTGCTTGACTCACTTTTAGGAATTTTATTCTGGTCTCTTTTCCTTCATTATTTAAAAATGTAACTTGCATATGTGTATTCCATGACCTACCAATTGGCCTTGAGTCTCCGGGTGAAAAGTATTATCTAGGGCTTATCTTCCTGCAATTTAGGGGTCTTGGAAGGAAATTAAATGGAATTTAATCACAAGAAAGTCACTTATGATTCCCAAAACTGAGTGGAAAGTGTCACAGTGTTTCCAGGGTGAGTTCAGCAGTGCCACAGGCCTGTGTGGGCTACTTCTGTGGCATCATAGGGCTCACTTTCTAAGGACTGCAGCAGTCACATTTTCTAGGAAGGGATAATTGCTGCCATTTACAGTGAGCTGAGATGGAGAGTAAAAGAAAAAACCTGAAAAAAGCCTAATAATAGAGTGGAAATGAGTAGATGAATGTGGAGGAGGGGAAAGAGCCCTCTGCCAAAGGTCTCACTCTGAGACCAGCAGCATGGAGACCCATCATTTTAGTGCCTGGCAACATCAGCAGGATATGGAGGGAACATCTGCCACTTATATTAAGTGTCTACAGAGCATGAGATAGTTTGTACATCCTTGAAGGAAAACCAGCAATGGGGTCTTTCTAGCAAGGGGTGCTAGGGTCTGAATATGGGAGCCAGACTACCCCTCCCCTCAGTCAACCAAATGTCATCACAACAAATGAGAAGAACCACATTGCAGACTGCAAGGTACTAGGTGGGACATTGTGGGCAGGATCATGTAAACTGTAAAGAGACAGCAGATGCACAAGAGGACTGTGTTTTGCATTTGAGAGCTTCAGACAGGATGCCGGCTTCGCATCTCCATCTGCCTTGGATCAAGTTCATGGAGATAATAAATCACAGGGCTGCACTTCATATTTGGGTGCACTTGTCTTGAGATGCTTTGATGAATTAAGTAATCATGTTGGGTAGGCCTAGGGGGCAAGAATGTGAATGCGACTTCTAGAGCTGAGATCAGCCTCTGGCCAATAGTCAGCAAGAGCACAGGGCTCTAAACCTAACAGGCCACAAGAACTACATTACTGCAACATCACATCTGCTTCGGAGCAGATTCATCCCAGCAGCCTGAGACTAGAGCCCCAGCTGACACTTAACTGTAGTCTCATGAGACCCTGCAAAAGGGACTTGGTGAAGCCATGCCCAGACTCTTGACCCACAGCAACTCTGAGGTGATACATGTGTTGTTCTAAGCTGCAAGTGTGTGGTCAAATTGATATACAATGATAACAAATGCAACTCTTCCCTTCTTGGAGGTGCAGGCTGCAATGAAGTGATCTAATTTGATCAGATGAAAACCTCCCCCAGTTTCAGTGCTGGTGATGGACAACTACATCCCACCCCACTTTTAGATAGGAAAAAATCACAACCAGCAGATGAAGGCTCTTTGAGCTAAATTGTCTATGGTATCTATATTAGAATTCCAGAGTTTTGGGAAATCACTTTGTCTCTTGCACATTTCTCGATTGTAAGCATGATCAGAAGATTTACAAAGACTCCCAAGTGGACTGTTAGTTGTAGCAACATTTCTTGAGCAAGGGTTTGGCAGGGGAAGTTTCCTGATCATGCGCTCCATGTCCACACGGATGACAACCGGTCTGATGGAGTTACAGAGAGCAGCCAGCTTAGGAGAGAGGTTAGATGCCCACAAACAGCCCCAGCCCACACTCTGACCCCCCTGGAAAACTTTGGTCCTTGGCCCATTGACCCAACAAGGTAGCATTTGCATGTGGCTTTGATTTCCATAGTCCACCCCTTCCTAGGCCCTTAAGGGGAGAAGGAAAAACAGACATTGCTCTTCAAGGCTTCAAGCATGGAAACGCTCTTGTCTGATGTTGTGCAGCACTCTTATTTAAAGAAATTAAGGCCTGGGTGAACCAGGCTATCATTTGTTTGCTTCCTCTCATTTCTATTTAAAGCAGTTTATAAGGAAAGTTTTTCCAGCAATGTCCAGCCTCCCCCTCCTCCCACAAGGGCTATTGTTTGTTTTGGTTTTTATTCTTGACCATGTTAAAGGGAGGGAAGGTCATCATCCAGACAGCAGCCAGATTCTCTTTCACAAGGTCAGAGGGTCATGTTACTTCCCTGCTTAAGGCCAATCTGGCTTCCCATTGTCCTCAGGACAAAGATTCTGCTCCTCCACACAGACTCCAGGGCCTCCTTCATGCTAGGCAAATTCTACCTATGGCCTTAGCCCCCCTACCCCTTAAAATTTTTTCTTTTTAAATTTTGAGACTGGGGATTTAGCTCAGTGGTTTCACTGCCTGCTGTGCAAGCGCAAGGACCTGAGTTCGATCCCCCGTACAAAAATAAATAAATAAATAAATAAATAAATAAATAAATAAATTTTGTTAAAAAAAAAAAATTTTGAGACATGTTCTCACTATGTTGCCCAAGCTGACATTGTATTTGGATCCTCCTGCCTCAGCCTCCTGAATAGTGGGAACCACAGGCATACACCACTACACCCAGTCACACAGCACAATTTTAATTAGATAATTAACTGCCAATGAAGTCCCCCCCAATGTTATTGTGTGAAGGTGAGGGTATCTGCCTATTCCCATTGTCACATAATCTCTGGTAGCCCCTAGAAAATATTCGCTAAGTAAATGGCCAAGGGAGCGAAGGGATTCAGGAATAGGCCAGGAAATGAGGATCCACGTACAGTAGTTGTTTAAGGCCTCATTTGCCCCCTGGAGGGACTTGGGGGGTCATTTCCTCATTCTAAAATAATGACTATATTAGGGTTAGAGTTCAAGGTACCTGGGCTGTGATTCCCTACAGGGCACCCCTGTTTGGTCAGGTTTGGAGACAGACTGCGGTATATCATAAAGACAGTGAGTTCAGGGGTACATTTGTTGGTTACAGGAACAGGAAGGAGGACTGCTTGGGCTTGAGCAGCTCCAACCCCCAATTAAGACTAATATGCTGCAGAACTAGCTGAGTATGTGACTCTCTGGAGCAGTGTTCTCCATTTGAGAGTGTTCTCCACTTGTTCAGGATTCCAAGACTTCCGGTCTCCTGCCAGATCCAGTGCTTGGTTCTTGCTAGAAACAATCACATGCAGAAGGCTTGCTGGGGGTTGAAGTGAGTGTCTCTGAGCCCAGGCAAAAGTCAATCAGGCCTGACAGTCTCATTGTGGCCCTCACTCATTTGAGTTCTCTTATGACCTTCCTTCTGAGGATCTTATTTAACTCCCACCATCATCTTTGCAGTGGTTAATTACCCCTGCATTATAAGGGAGACAACTAAGAGTCCAAGAGGAGAAATCACTTTGCCTAAGACCAAATGAAACATGTTAGAAGTGAGATTCAGGGGAAGAAGAAGGGAGGGGAGGGGAGTGGGGAAAAAAAGAATTAAGATACATTATGTACAGGTACAAATTCTTTACAATCAATGTTATCAATATATATGACAAAGATGTACTAATAAAAAAATAGGGAACTACCTGGAGCCATCCAGGCAACACCACCCAGTTTCCTGGCCTCCCAGCTAGGGGTGGACCAGTGAGGAGTGGAGCGCCTGCAGCACCAGCCCAGTGCACCGCCCCCCAGCCTCCTAGTTGCGCCTGTACATGGATCCACACCCAGAGGCACAGGGGGTCATAAAGGCCATTGTCCTGAGCTCCAGAAGATGGAGCAGAAGTGAACAACAGAACGAGAGCCTCTCTCAGGCTCCTTGATGAAAACTGAAGGCCTGGAAAAGTGAAGAGAGTCTCTGCAATAAAGGCACACCCAGATCACCATAGTTGGTTAAATTGGAGGGATCACCACCTCCCATCTGAACCTGGACTATCTTCAGGAGAAGGGCAGCTGGAACCTGCAGTAGAACTTTGCAGAGTTCAACCCTGCAGGAGGTCAGAGAGCTCAACTTGGGCCTTGCAGCCAGAAATCAGCCTGAATCTCAAGGGTCTGCTACTGCCTTGCTGAGTGGGACTAATTGACTTAGACCTGCACACTGTGGCCCATGTTGTCTATTGTGACAGCAGAGACATAACCTGAAGGAGGCCCTTCATTTTTATTTTTTATTTATAAAATTATTTTTTCTCTCATTTTTAATTTTTATTTGTTTTTTCTACTCTTTTTAAATTTTTTTCTTTTCTTTTTTTCTTTTCTTTCTCTCTTTCTCTCACTCTTTCATTCTCTTGCTCTCGCACAATGTTCTTCATCCCCCTTTTTGTTCCTGTTCCTGCCCTAATTTGGATTTCTTCTTTTTTTCTTTGCTTCTCACTTTTTCCTTCTCTTAATTGTCATTAGTTTCAATACAGTTTCTAGCTTTCCTATTGCTGATAGGTTGATCTGTTCTTATCTTTGTTCTTTCATTCTGTCTTTTTCTCTTGTCTTCAACAGTTCCCTAGAGTTTGTGTGATTTTCCTGTGTCCTTTGGCCTCACTTCTTACCTTTCCTTTTCCTTCTACCTATCCCTCCCTCCCCAACTCCTTCTAACTCCCCTTCCCGAAGGGTAAAGTTGCTATAGTGAAGAGTCTGTTCACTATAAACATGTTTTGGGCTGGTCCTCAATTTTGATTTAATTCACACAGTTAAAGATGATAGATTAATAACTATCACAAATTGTTATTTTCCAAGCTGAACTTTATATTATTATTGCTGATTGTATCACTTGGGCTAAGGTGTTGTCATTGATCTAATCAGTTATCCTTCTGGTATAATGAAAATGAGATTGCCTCAGAGTCATTAGAGACTCAAAATCTTAAGAAGAAACTTCTGAGAAGCAATCATTCCATAAGGGTTCTAAATACAAGCAACAAAGATACCTACAATAACCAATATTAAAGTATCAAGCCAGGAACTAAAGCAAGGACAGTACCAACAATAAAAATAGAAATGAGAAGCCATTTAAGCAAGGCTCAATCCCAGACTTCCAGCTCACCAAAGGCAAACTCTGGGGGAAACAAGGTAGAAAAGTCTGATAATCAACCACCTGGACACCCTGAACTGTTAGCACAGGAAGTAACAAAACAGATGAATGAGGCTCTAGAAAAGTTCAAAACAGAAATAATTTCCCAGATAACCACAGAGATGGTGAGCAGAATGAAAGACATGATTAGAGACTCTTGAACAGAAACAGATTAAAACAATAGATGAGTTCAGGACTATGATGAAAGCCATGAATGCCCAGTAGGAAAGAAATGGATATCATGAACACACAACATAGGAAAAAGATGGAATCCATGAAACAGATTCAAACAGACAACCAGGAGATTAAAAACTCTATTGAAAGTATTCGCAGCAGACTGAGCCAATCTGAAGACAGAATATCAAATATAGAAGACTGGATAGTGGTCATTGACCATGAAAATAGAGGCCTCTTAAAACTAGTGAGGGACCATGAGAAATCAATCCAACAGCTCCTAGATGATGCAAAGAAGAATAATATAAGACTGATAGTCCATGAAAAAGCAGGAGAAAGTACAAATGACATAAAAAAAAAAAACTGTTCACAGAATTAATGAAAACTTCCCAAACAGAGCAAAAGAATTTGACATACAGATAAGTGAGGCATATAGCACTCCAACTAGCCTTGATCAAAAGAAATCTACACCTAGACATATAATAATCAAGATCCCGGAAACCCAACAGGAGAACAAACTACAAGCAGTTAGAGAAAAGAAATAAATCACATGCAAAGGAATGCCCATGAGAATCATAACAGACTTTTCAACACAAATCCTCAAATCAAGAAGAGCCTGGGGTGAGGTATTTCAAGCCCTAAAAGAAAACAACCTCCAACCTAGACTGATGTATCCTGCAAAACCATCTTTCAAAATTGATGGGGAAATAAGATACTTCCATGACAAAGAACACCTGAGAAACTTCATGAATACCAAACTAGTGCTCCAAACAATTCTAAACAATATCCTAGAAAAAGACAATGAAGGTCTCAACTCCATGAGGCCCAAAAGAGCAAATCCATCAGGCAAGGCAAGAAATTAAAAGGAGAGGGAGAAAAAATAAAAAAGAGCCAACAACAGGAAAATAACATGACTATGATAAGTCAATACATATCAGTTATACCATCAATGTTTTTTGTTTTTTGTTTTTGGTACCAGGGATTGAATTTGGGACCTTGCACTTGTGAGGCAGGTGCGGGAACCACTGAGCTAAATCCCCGGCCCCTTATACCATCAATGTTAATGGCCTCAACTCACCAATCAAAAGAAACAGACTGCCAGAATGGATTAAGAAGCAAAATCGAACAATATGCTGTATACAAGAAATGTACCCAGTTCAAAAAGAAACTCATAGACTGAAAGTAAAAGGATGGAAAACAGTTTTCCACATGACAGGAACCTGGAAAAAAGCAGGGGTAGCAATCTTATTTACAGACAAAGTAAATTTCAAACCAAACCTAATTAAGAGAGACAAAGAAAGTCACTACATCCTTGTAAAGGGAACAATCCAAGAGGAAGAGATGACAATCATAAATATACATGCACCAAATACTAATGCCCCCAACTATACAAAACAAATATTAAGGGACATGAAAAATCAAATAAGCACTAATACAATTGTAGTGGGGGATCTCAATACCCCACTGTCACAAATAGACAGATCATCTAGACAAAAAATCAACAATGAAATACTAGAACTCAACCAAGCTTTTGAACAAATGGACTTAATAGATGTCTACAGAGTGTTCCACCTCACAAAATCAGAATATACATTCTTTTCAGCTGCACATGGATCATTCTCCAAATAGACCACATACTAATTCATAGAACATGTTTAAGTAAATGCAAAGAAATAGAAGTTATCCCATGTATATTATCAGACCATAGTGCAATTAAACTGGAGATCAATAGCATAAGAAACCACAAGAAGTTCACAAACACATGGAAATTGAATAACACTCTCCTGAACAATCAATGGGTCACAGAAGAAATTAAAGAATAAATTACAGTTTTTGCAATTAAATGATAATTCCAGTACAACATACAGGAATCTATGGGACACAATAAAAGCAATTCTATGAGGGAAATTCATAGCAGTGAATGCCTACACTAGGAAAACAGAGCGAGCTCAAATAAACAACTTAATGCTGAATCTTAAGCTCCTAGAAAAAGAAGAGCAAGACAAATCCAAAGCTCATACAAAGGAGGAAATTATAAAATCAGAGCAGAAATCAATGCAATGGAGACTAAGAATGATACAAAAAAATCAATAAATCGAAGAGTTGGTTTTTTGAAAGAATAGGTAAAATCAATAAACCTTTATCCAACTTTAGCAAAAAAGGAAAGAAAAGGCTCCAATCCATGCAATTAGGAATGAAAAAGGTGAAGTCACAATAGATCCAGAAGAAATCCAGAGGATCATCAATACCTACTTTGAGAACCTGTACTCTAATAAAATGCAAAACACAGAAGAAATGGACAGATTTCTAGATACATATGAATTACCAAAGTTGAATGAAGATATAAAAACTCTAAAGACCATGCCAAGGATTTAGCTCAGTGGTTATGGCGCCTGCCTCGCAAACACAAGGTCCCGAGTTCGATCCCTGGTACCAACCCCCCCCCCAAAACAAACAAACAAACAAAACCTCTAAAGACCCCAATTACAATCAGTGAAATTAAAAATGTAATTAAAAATTTACCATCGAAGAAAAGCCCAGGTCCTGATGGCTTCACTGCTGAATTCTACAAGACATTTAGAGAAGAACTATTGCCACTACTCTTCAAACTCTTCAATGAAATTGAAAGGGAAACAATACTCCCAAATTCATTCCTGGAAGCAAGTGTTACTTTGATTCCAAAACCAGGGAAAG
>NW_004624747.1:1687267-1758257 GCF_000247695.1 Heterocephalus glaber | reverse complement strand
GCGCGTCCCGTGCCGGTCTCCAGGAGCCGCCGCCGCCGCCGCCGCCGCTCGCCAACATGGCGGACCTGGAGGCCGTGCTGGCCGATGTCAGCTACCTTATGGCCATGGAGAAGAGCAAGGCGACGCCGGCCGCCCGCGCCAGCAAGAAGATCGTCCTGCCGGAGCCCAGGTACCGGCGCCCCCGGCCCGCGCCGCCTCTCCCCTCCCCCGCAGCTGCCAGCGACCCCCTGCGTCCCGGTGGGTCCGGCGCCCCGCTGCACCCGATCGATGACCTCAGCGACGGCCTCGCCGTTCCGGTCCCTGAAGTGGGGCTGCGGGGGAGGGCTGTGGGGAGCGCGCGGCGAAGTGCTCCGAGCGCCGGGAGCGCTGCGGCCGGGAGTCTGGGAAGTGCTTGTGACCCGGCTGGACCGGCCGCCTTCACGCCGCCCTCTCCTGCTCAATCTCTGCTCATCCTTCTAGCTTCATCCCTACGGGTCATCCGTGTTCCGTTGCTGTGGCTCCCTCTTGCCCCATCCCTGAGCTGTTTTCCAGCCCCATCTCGGCCACTCCTACTGCCCCATCCCTGGCCTCCCCTCCAGCCCGGTCCTTACAGTCCTTCTATACCCCGTGCTCGTCATTCTCTAGAGCGCCACCCTGCTCGTTCCTTTTGGGGTGCCTGCCGCCCTCTCTGCTGCTCTCCCTGCTGCCCTCCTTTCCAACTCCATCCTCTCTTCGCTTACTCTGACTTCTGAGCTGGAGAGTGCTGGTTTGGTTGGTCTTTTGTCCCAGGTACTTCAACCGCGTGCTCCCTAAGGTCTGTCTGAATAGGCATCTTCCCAGTCTCCTTTCATCTCATACTCAGGCAGGGGGGAGTGGATTCTGACCCACTCAGTTTTCCATTTAATACTAAGTCTGTCACCTGAGCTGCTTTCCTTAACTTGCACATCTTCGATGGCACTTTCTTGAAAGGTTGAAATGAGATTCATTTGAAAGCAGTGGATGGAGTGATGACAGGAATTTAGTGTTAAATCACCAGAGGGGCCCCCATGGAATTGGCAACCAAGTTGCCATTTTCTCTCAAGTGATTTATTACTGATTTTACTAAGATTTTGATTAATTTTAGGGTGTTACTAGTTCATGTTATTAGCAATACCATAGAAAAGATTGTTCATGAGGTTAATAGTTTCAACGAGTGGGCCAAACCATCAGCGTTGGGTTTTCTTTTCTAGTTCTTTTCCTAATGAACATCATCGTTAGTTATACAGCTAGTATGGCACAGTGATGCAGAATAGCTCTTAGTGGAACCCCTGGTATAAAGAGCCATTATCTTTATAGTGAATTTGAAACCTTGCAATTATGTAAAATGTTGGAATCTCAATCAAGGCTGTTCTGTTTGAAATCATCACCCCCAAGATTGCCTTAATGTTACCTTGATATAAGAAAAAAGAATGATGCCAAGTGATCGTAGATTATTTTCTACAAGTACATTTATGAGCCCCTTCATGTAGAAAAACATCAACTCCTTTGAGTTCTTTTTTTATGACAAGTTAAATTGTGTGAAAGAAGACATGCTAGCTGGGTATTTCTTAGCTTGTTGTCTCTACTTAGTCCCTGCCTCCTCTTTGTTGGCAGAGTGTGTTGCTCTTTGATAAGCAATGCCAAGTGGTAAGAATCTGGAAAGGTGCAGACCTTTGTGGAGCTTTGTGAATTTAACACTCGTAGAGCTTAACATATCTGAAGTTAATTGAAAAATCAGTGCTGTATAAAATTTCTGGCACAATGGAAAACTTACTTAGAGAACAAGAACAAGGTCCCCAAAATCAAACTTGAATTTCATTAAAAAAAAAACAAAAAACTATATTTCTATACATGTGAAATTAAAATGCTTAATTTCTTTTTCTCCTGCTTTCCTACCCTATCCCCAAAGACCACAGAATCTTAAACGTGTATGATTTCTATATATAAAATCAATAAATCTCAACTCATGTGCAGTTTTAGGGGGAGAAGTATATATTACTAAAATTAGGAACTTCTGATCTTTTTTTTTTTTCTTGGTATTTTGAACTTAATGTCACTTCTGCTTTTTAGGGTCTGTCTTAAGAACGACATACTCATGTGCTTAGGGCATTCACTTCCTGTATAAATCCCCTTGTGTTTGGGTGGTATTCTTTAGTAATGCTTTCTTTTTAGGGAGAATTGGTGATGGTGAGCTTTATTTCTCTTGACATTTTAGAATTGAGAAATGTCAACTGGAGAGTAATTGTAGGAAACAGCCCTTTGGTAATAGTTATCTTGTTGCTATTTTTCAAATGGACTCTTGGATTTGCCATTGCATCCTTCTCCTGAGATTCTAATTTGTTTTGCATTTGTCTCAAGGACTTTGGCTTAGTTTTATAATATAACCGTTTACATAGCGACAGTCCTTGTGCTGAGTTAGGATTCTGTTACCTTGAAATTATCAGGTAAAGCATCTTGCAAATAGGCTACCTGGTTCATTTGGGAATGGAGGGTGGGAGGTTTCTAGATCCTGTAAGAAAGTTTATTTCGTGTTAAAAAGCCTCAGCATTAATGACTCAAAAAGCCATTATGATTTCACCCTGTTGGAAAAGGATACTGTCAGATCTTTTCTGATAAGAATTTCTATCTCAGCTCCATTTTGGAGCGAGCCATGTGATCACCAGTCTTTGGTGTTCTTGGAAAAGATGTTTAGATTTTGATTCCTTGTATTTCAATGAGGAGCATACATTTAAACTTGCCATTGGCCTGTCACCATTGATTTTTTATTTCCAGCTAATCATTTGTGGTCATTATAATATTCTTTATTTTACTTACTTTGCCTTTTCCACAGTTTTAAACAGAAAAGCAAAAGAACCAGATACTATCGGGCTAGCTTAAATGAAACACCAGTCTGCCAGGGCACTGCCTTCTGTACCTATTACAGGAGTCTCAGAAAATGGAACATTCAGCCCAGGGGAAGATTTAGCTTCTCTGAGCTGGCAAGAAGCAGACATTTTGTTATGTTGACATATGATTCAATTAACAAGCCAATGAGTATAAATCCTGTAAAAGCTGACTGTTTGTTCAAGTTATATACCTGCTCTGGTTAACTGAAACATTTTTTGAACTAATGGGGCTGATAATGGGACCTATTGGGAATAGGTAAACTGACCTGCAGACTCAGTCACTGCATAGAACAGTTAAAACAGAAGCCTTGAGATATGTGTACCAGTTGTACCCCATGTTAGAAAAGAATCACTACTTTGATTTAAGTAGGGCCTAATTTATAGCCAAGGTATACACAAAGAGTCAACGACTTAAGCCTGACCCTAATTAAGACAGCTTTCCCTTAGATTCTATCACCCTGTTAGCCTTTTTCAAACAGAATAAAATTGAATTGAAATCACACATAGCTGAAAGAAATTGAGTGACCCAAACGTGATCGTTTCCCTGGAGGCTCAGTTGTGTTTTTAGGACATTGAAAATTGTGCATTATCAATTGCAAAGCTTATTACATCAAATATTCCTACACTTTTATAGGAAGATCTGAGGAAAACATGCTTGAGATTCTTTATACTGTTACTGTTTATTATCCTAATTCAGTACATAGTTGCAGAGCCGTTGCTGTAAGCTAGGGAGGGGCACACTATGATGAACCCCACAACAGCCACACACAAACGATTGAGCCAAGAAAGATGCATGCTCTCAAGAACAGCCACTTCAAGATTCTGTTTAACTACTAGTATGGACAAGTAGCATTTGGATGACTTTTATTACTCTTTATTCATAGAATGCATTGTTTGCAAAAAGTTGATGATTTCCTTTAAAGAACTATCCAGACATGGACGAATAGTAATATGGTAGTTTGCATCTTCCTTTTTGTAAAATTACCATGTACAATAGCAGTGTCTTTTCCTTCTTCTGTGGAAATGGAGTATATTCTGTAATTTGCTAATTCTAATTAGTGAGCAAGTGGTGGATAATTTGAAATAATCCTCCCCACTTAGGTTTTAGGATGTTCCATGATGGCACCCTTCTATGTCACAGCCTAACTTGGAACTCCAAATAGATATTAAAAGAATGAATAAAGCTGGGTACATAGATCAGTGGTAGAATATTTGCCTAGCATGTGTGAGGCCCTAGGTTCAACTCCAAGTACTAAAAAAAAAGAAAAGGATACCCTTCAGGAAGAAAGATCTATCTATATATCTATTTATCTATCCATCTATCAATTGATTGATCATAGTGCAGACTGGCCTTGAACTCACTGTGTAGCCCAGGCTGGCCTTGAACTTGTGACAGTTTTCCTCCCTCAGCCTTCCGAGTGCTGGGATTATAGGTATACACCAAACCTGGCAGAAAATTCTCTTTATTAGTGATAGGAGTATTTCTGTGTCTAAAACAGCAGAGGTGTTCTTACTTCTTTTTCACTAAGGTACACTTTCAAAAGGTTATTTGTTCTGACCTTTCAGGGGGTTTTTTGGGGGTTTTTTTTTGGTACTGAGGATTGAACTTGGGACCTTCTGCTTGCAACGCAGACGATGGAACCGCTGAGCTAAATCCCGGGCAACAGTTGTTATTTTGTTCTTGGTCAAAGTTAATTTGTGCCAGTGCTTTGAAGCTGCAAGGACTGCCTGGAGCTGCCAGTTCTTAGAGACAGATGTTCCAGTGTCATCACTGTTGGACCTAACTTGGCCCCAGATGAGCATTATGAAATGCTTTAAATTGAGAGCCCTGTGGATGTCTTTGAGGTACAAGCAGTTCTGGCTTTTACACAGTCTGTTCTCAGAGACTACCTCTTTAAGTGCTTCCCCAGTACATTGGAGTTGGTTTTGGTAGACATCTGTGTGATCAAGGGTGGGAACTCTTAAAGGAAGGCATTGAGGGAAGACAGTGCAGGTCTTTTTCAGCCAGTGGATGGATGGTGAGCAGGTTAGTGGACTGTAGAGGATGAGGAGCAGGCCTCCTAGGGGCTAGTAAGGGAAGGAGAGGCCTAATGTCTATTATGTTGTGACACAGCAACTGCCTTTCCTGAGAGCTTATCTTCTTTGACTGGCAGTTCCTCTAGACCTACCAGATGAGGAGCATTTGCCCATTTTACAGAAGGAGCAGTTGGATGCTCAGGGGAGGTAGGAAAGGTAAGCCCAGGTAATAGCAGACGGTAGCAGAGACAAGCTGGAAGCCTGAGTATTCCCAGCCTGAGTTCTTCCCACCTTGCTGAGCCACTTGACCAAGAAGCACTCACCCTTGCCTCTTATTCTGCAAGGAATAGTTGAAACTGAGATTTTCTTATTTGGGGACAGATCATATTTCAGACAATCTCAATCAGCTATTACTACAGCCTTTGAAAAGTCAAGCCTGTCCTCAGAGACTGATAAAGAACAGCAACTCCTCCGGGACCTGTGAAAACAGTAATTATGACTAAGTGAAAACGCAGTTGGCTCCTTATTTCCCATGAGGAGCTTGAGGGTTAAATGCTTGTTCTGTTTAACACAAGAAGCGCAATCTTGTTGGTGTTAATAAGAAATTGTATAATAGAACACTGGGTCTTCCAAACAGCATTTCTTTCTGTCTGGCTTTTTATCCAGAAAAAAAAAGGGGACTCTGCCCCCACCCTTTCCGTTTTTGGGAAAAGAATAAAAAGGAAAAACAATGTTTGGCTTTATTTGCAATGAAATCACTTTCTCATTCAAATAGTCTTCCTTTGTTAATAAAATAATGTATTTGAAGACCACTTGAAAATGTGTTCTATGAGAGTGATTATCTTTGTCCCTATTCTCTGAATGTTGGCAATGAGGAACTAGAAATGGCAAATCTGGCAACTTTTATTGTGTTGTTAAATCATTTATATCATATGTAATTTGCATGTGTATGGGGGTAGGTATCCCAGGCCTACCTCCTCTTCTCTACTTCTCACTTCTTTATTCTTCTTTTTCCATTTTTATTGTTGATGAGAAGTTGGAATCCCCAGGCCTTTTTTGATTGTTCTAAAATATGCAGAAGTAATGAGTTTCCTCATATCTTGTAAATGTCTCTTCTAATTTTGGAAGTCTTCTTTTGGGTCATCTATGGCTTGGCTGGAGCATAAGCATATTTTGATAGTTTTAGTGTATGACATAATAGAAGTTCAGTGGAGAATAGCATGATGGTATTCTGCCTCTTAGACATTTGGTAACTGGTGGTTAGTAAAGGTCAGTTTGGACCTGGCCTTGAACTTGTATTCTTGTTTGCTAACTCTTCCTTCTTAAAGGGTCTCAGGGATAGGAAAAGGTGATTTTATGGAAATGGGCAGACAAAATCCTGAGTTGTCATTGCTGGGCCCTCCTTTTCCCGTGCCATTCCTACTACCATATTATAGTAAGACAGAAGGTTCTAGATCAGAAGCCAGCACATACAGATCTGATTCCACTGGCATCTTCCCATGAGACTTTAGTGAGTCATTAAAATTCAATGTTTTCCCATCTATAACATATCATATCATAAAATGTCCTGGTAAAAATCTCTCGAGCATTTTTTTATCCATACATTTGTAAATAGTGGAAGACATTAAAGACTACTCATACTGAATTTCAGACAGAGATAAGAGAAAAAGATTGGAGGAAATATTAAAAAGCATAATTTTTTTTTTTTTTTTTTTTGGTGCTGGGGATCGAACTCTGGTCCTTGCGCTTGCACAACAGGTGTCAAACCACTGAGCTAAATCCCCGGCCCTAGAAGGCATAATTCTTTACATCATTCAAGGGTGGTTCTTAAAGCTGTGTGCAATGTAAGATGTAAGTGCACCTTAAAACTGTACAAAATGGTAGCAGAAAGAGGGCAGGAGTGCAAGGAGACCCTGGCCCTTTGTGCTCCTCAAAAGTGGATTAAGTTGTGACCTTTGGAAAGTTGAAATGCTGGCTGGCTGGGGCAGACAAGAGAGAGGTTGACCTCAGACTTGTAAGTAGGTGAATTTCTCAGATTTCTCCTTGGTTTTCTTCTTCAAGCTGCTTACTAAGGCATTGTCTATCTAGAACCTTCTCTACATAATGCTTTATTCAGTTCCTTTTCTTCTTTCTTTCCTACTTCCTTCTATCCATCCATCCATCCAGTGGGCACTGGGCACTGGTGGTATCTGTGCTTGAGAATTCCCAGGCATGCTACTCTTAAATATGTGTAACCAGGCAATTAAGAGGGCTGACTCTTTCCCTAGAGGTCTTTGCTTCAGTAACATGAGTGAAAAGTCATAATGCAAGTGCAGCTGGCTCCAGTATATTGAGCAGAAGGTGATTCATCCTAGTTTTCCTTAGACATTAACAGATTGAATATTAATAGCATAAGGTCGTAGTATCTCATATTTGCAAGGATCTTGGTGGACATCTAGTGTTGTCACACATTGATGAGTGACTTCCTTCAGGTGACCAGCCAGGGCGCCTTTGATGATCATCTTTGAGAACTGTAATCTTAGAAAGCCATACTGTAATATATTCTGTGCACTGATCTCTTGCTGCCCCTTTGTGATCCTGCAAAACAAGTCCTGTCCCTCACCAATGTGACTAATCATCATACATTTGAAAGGCAGCTGCCCTAGCCCCTGGTGGCTTTTATAGAAGTCTGTCCTGTAGTCATTCCTCGTACTGTATTATGCTGAAGTCTGCATGCTACTCTGTAATCTACTTAGCTCATCAGTCAGAACATTACCAGCTAAGTAAAAACATTAAAATTCATGATGACATTCAAAAAGAGATCTGTAAATTATTATAATTAATTTAGTAATGACAAAACTAGTAATAAACCCTGTTTCAAGTGTATGGTTGAGTCCCTCCAAAGTTCCATTTTAGGAAGAATTTTTTTTTCTCCTTGAATGATTTAAAATTCATGATGCCAATTTGATTAGGGCTCAGTGTTTGCCTTAACCAGAGTTGAAAGTGAGGAGTTACATAGGCATCGTCACAACAACTTTGGCTGCTGAGTACTGAGTATATGAGCCAAAATATTTTAGGAAGAAAGTGAGCTTTAATTATGGTGCAGAGTCACCTTCTGAGGATGTCAGGGGGCATGGTTCATATATTCCAAAGTTGAAATCCTGTTAGCTTGGGAAGACAGCAGATGTCTTTAATTTCAGAAATAATGCATTCTTTTTTTTCAGAAATAATGCATTTATAAATAATATTTTTGAATAATATCCTCTTAATATTTGTGCTTTGTGTGACTAAATCCACCTATTGATCTTTATTACCTTATATAAGCAAAATAATTTGGGTTAAGTTTTTAGATCATTTCTACTAAATTTTCAGCATCTGTTTGCTTCCCCCCCCCCGTTAAGTTTATTGGTACATTTTAGGTATAAAATACACTTACATACATCATTGGGATCCTGTACCATTACATGAGTATCTTGGTTCTTATTTTTTACCCCTTCCCCTGCACTCCCTTCACCCCCACCACCCTTCCCTATTTGCAAAGACTTTGTTTCCATTTTTTTCCTTTTCTCATATTTTTTCTTTTCCCTTCTCTCCTTTCCCCTACCCCTCCCACTTCCCCTGCTCCTTTACTTCCTATTACACAATATCAATTATACATTTTTTAAATTACAATATCAAGATCTAGGAGACATTACCACAGATTTTACAGAATTTAAAAGGATGTAGAAAGCATATTACCAAAATCTGTTTTGGTTTAGGCCTATGTTTCAGAGTTTAATGGACAGGTGAAGAGTACGCATATCTGCCCTTGTTCCCCACCTTAGGGAGAAAGCATTGTATCTTCTCCATTCATATAAGGCATTCTCACTGGAAGTATGAAGTACATGTCTTTAATTTGTTGAGAAGTTTCTGTTCTACTTCTAGTCTCCTGATAGCTTTTACCATGAACAGCTGTGGAATTTAGTCCAATCCTTTTTCTCCAACTAGTGACAGGATCATATGGCTTTTTCCTTTCCTCTGTTAAAATGATGACTTTTGGGGGTGGATCTTCCAAGGCTGAACCAACACTGCCATCCCTATAATAAAACCACTTTTTACATCCTGCCAGATCTGACTTCTAATAGTTTGTTTTGTTAAACAAATTTCTATCTATGTTCATACTTTTTTCATCTATTATCTTTATCCAGTTTTAGGATTAGCACAATGTTGATTTCCTAAAATGAGGGGAGAAGTGTTCCTTTTTTTTTCTGCTTTAAATGTTTGATATAATTTATCAGTTAAAATGTGTACAAGCCTGTTGTTGTCATATAGGTACGTTTTCAAGCTAGGAATATACTTTCTTTAATAGGTGATATTCAAAATTTGATATTTCCTCATGAGTTAGTTTCATCGATTTGTCTTCCAAGGTACTTCTTAGAAGTTGTCAAATTTATTTCAAAACAAATTTTTGTAATATGCTTTCTATATCCTTTTAAATTCTGTAAAATCTGTTTGCTTTTGATAAGGATTTAAGTTAAAAAGGAACTAAAAGTTACATGGATTAGCCTTTACACAGCTATTAAATACTGCAGGCTTTCATTTTGCTTTGTGAATCTCTAAGGCTGTGATGGTATTTTGGATATATCTTCTTTTAAAAATATGAAGGGGTATCCCCGGTACCAAAAAAAAATTTGAAGGGGTTGGAGATATGGCTCAGTAATAGAGTGCTTGCCTAGCATGCACAAGGCCCTGGGTTCCAACCCCAGCAATAAAATTTAAAAAAGGTATTTGGTGATAGTGGAACTAATCCTGATGTAAATAAAGCAAAGGGTCTTTACATCTTTAATTGGTCTTACATCTTTCTGCTAAATTTGCTCTTTCTTATGTTATAATAATTCCCTAACTGGGAAAGGAATTAGGCAAAAAAATCTTGTCATCACATTAAATACAGAAGAGAGTGTAAAGTATTTGTGTTCTCTGTTGTATTCCATTTTGGACCCACTTCCTTCTGGGTTTTTTCCCCCAGTGGTGGTAGAGAAGAGAATATTATTTATGTAAAACAACCTAATTAGAATCCAAATTAGAATTGATATAGCAAGGAAAAGTTATGTCTCCAAAGACATTTAACGTTGACTTTGCTGCCTCCTCCCCGCTCAAAACTCTTGAGAGTTTTTGTAGTGGCACAGTTTTTTGTGGGGTTTTTTGGTACCGGGATCGAACTCGGGTCTTTGCGCTTGCGCAGCAGGCAGGGAAACCACTGAGCTAAATCCCCGGCCCTCGAGAGTTTTTGTGAACAGGGTGTTGTGTTTTGTTTTGTTTTGCAGTTCTGGGATTGATCCCATGCCCTTCATACTTAACTACACTGCTCCCCCCCTTTATTTTTTATTTTGTCCATAAGTTGTCCAGGCCAGGTTTGAACTTTAAATCCTCTTGCCCGAGTACTGGGATTCTGTGTGCACCATCTTGCGTGCCTGACTGTTAACAAAGGTGTTTTTTTTTTTAGGATTTAATCATTTGGGTGATTGGCTTTTTAAACCCCGAGTGGAAAACTGGCCAGTATCTCTGCATTGCTGTCCTTTAAATAAAATGACTTGCTTGATGCTGGATCAGTGTTTTGAATTAAGAAGAAAATCAGGTAACTCTATAGGAAAAACTTACTTTGGTGGAAACTATCCATTTAAAGTTCTCAGATAGGCATTATGATCTATGGTTATCTCATGACTGGCTGGAGTAGCAAGCATAATGGTAAAACAGGTAGAAAAAGGAAGACACATGTGAAGTATGTGGTGTTTCTAACTTGAATTAGGAAACGGGGGTGTACACTGGTCAGATTCAAGATGATTGTGATGTGAGGCTGAGTTGCTGAACTTCTCTTTTAGATCTGTAGGTGGACATGTTAACTTGTCAAACCCAGTGACAATCTTATTTCATGTTTGTACCATTGACTTGAATTTAGAATGAATTAATGAATTAGAGACAGGCTCTCTCTGTGTTGCCCAGGTTGGTCTTAAATTCCTGGGTTGCAGTGATCTTCCTGCCTCAGCCTCTTAAGTAGTTTTAATTCATTCATTTTTATTTTTAAAAATTAATATACATAATGATCACATTCATCATAGGGAATTTGTACCTGTACAAATTTGTCTTGATTTATCTTTTACATCTTAATTCTTCTTTTTTCCCAATCCCCTCCCCTCCTTTCCACCCCTCTTCTCCTTATTTGCAAGCTTCCATTTTTTCTTTCTATTCTCTTTTTTTCTCTTCCTTATTTACAAAAGCTTTTCATTTTTTCCTTCTGTTTTTTTCACTTCCTTTCCCCCTCCCCGCTCCCTTGTTACCCTTCTCATTTGAACATTTTCTTCCCATTTCCCAATATCTATTTTACATTTTGTTCCTTATTTACCCTTTCGGTTTCTTATACCAGAGAAACAATGCAATATTTAAACACATGTGTCCGATTTATTTCAGTTAAGAGTATGGTCTCAAGGTGTATCCATTTACCTAGAAATATCTCAGGTTTATCCTTTATGGCAGAGTAGTACTCTATCGTGTAAAAAAAAAAAATCTTTATCCATTCATCCATTGTGAGCATTTGGACTGTTTCCAAGAATTAGCGATTATAGATTGTGCTGCTTATATATAAACATGGGTGTGCATATATCACTATGGTATAACGTGTTTAATTCTTTTGGGAAGATAACAAGAAGAAGAATAGCTGGGTCAAATGGAACCTCTAATTTTAGTTTTTTGAGGAATCTCCACATTGATCTCTACAGTGGTTGCGCCAGTCTACACTCCCACTAGCAGTGGAGAAGGGTTCCTTTTTCCCCAAAGCCCTGCCAGCATTTATTATTGGTTGATTTCTTGATAATAGCCATTCTTTCTGGAGTGAGATGGAATCTCGGTGTTGTTTTAATTTGTATCCCTCGAATGACCAGTGATGGTGAACATTTTTTCATATATTTATTTGCCTTCTTTACCTCTTTGTCTGAGAAGTGTCTGTTCATTTCAGATGCCCATTTTTGGATTGGGTCTTTGAATTTGGGGGGTCTGATTTTTTTGAGTTCTTTATATATTCTAGATAGTAGTTCTTTGTCTCAGGAACAGCTGGCAAAATTCATTTTCCACTCTGTAAGTTATCTCTTCACTCTGTTGGTGCTTTCTTTTGCTATGCAAAAGCCTTTTAATAAGATGAGGTCCAACTTGTTGATTCTTTGTGATATTTCCTGTGCTTGAGGTTTTATTCATAAACTCTTTGCCTATACCTACTTCTTCAAGAGTTCTTTTTTTTTTTTTTTTTTTTGATACTGGGGATCGAACTCGGGTCCTTGCACTTGTGCAGCAGGTGAAGAGTTCTTTCTTAAATGATCCTCTTTTCTCAGTTTCCTGAGCAGCTGGGACTGTGACAGGCCTGTGTCCACTGATACTTGTTTATAATGCTTTATAGTTTTATATGCATCTTTTTAGTTTTTACAATTTTGCTGTATATTAGATAGAAATTTTTAAAAAATTATTCTGGAGCTATTCTGGGGGAAAACCGGCTCTCTTCTTAGAGAGAGTATTCTTACTGGGTCTGGGAGTGGCTGTCAGACTTTTAGATTTAGAAACAAGATTTTGCTACTGGACTGAGTATCATATGTCTCTTATTACAAAACTCACCTCTCACCCAAGTTGGCCTAACTCACCCATTTTATCCTCACAGGGCAGTGGTTCTTACTTTAAATAAAGTCACTTTTGAGAATACCAGGAAGTTAGTGGTCCCTACTCCCAAAAGTGCATTAACTTACACAGATTTACTGAAAAGCCAGATTATACTTAGAATGTCAGGTTTAGTACTTTACATTAAACATGGACTCATCCTGCACCCAGACTCCTGAAGTTTGTGTGACTCAAGCTTGTCATCTTGCAGCTGCCCTCAAGGGAAGTGGAGCCATCATCAGAATTGACCACCAGAAGGTGGTATAGCAATCATGGACCATGTTTGATAGTCAGGTGGTTGTAGTGCCTGGCTCTTCAGCCCCATAGAAGTTGGAACCAAGTCAGCACACCCTAGGGTAGCTTCGTGCTGATGTAGAGCACTTGAACTCTGACAGTGAGTGCCTCCTGGGACAACTTAGCTTTCTATATTTGATGTTTCCATTCTTCTCCATTGGGTTTGATAATACTGTCAGTAACACCACCACCAAAGCTGCCTGGCCCAGGGACCCTTGACATTTCTCTGCCTTTTGTATTGTGTATTGATACGTTTTTATTCCCGGAGGGCAAGCATTTTTCCTTATTTAGAGATTCATGGAAATGGCTCCATAATAGCATCACTATTTCGGGAGGAAGAAACTCAGGTTCAGGGACAAGTTCACTGTTCAAGGTCACATTGATAATAAGTGACACAGCTGAGACCAAACCCAGGCCTTCTTTTTCCAAATTCTGTGCATTTTAATTAAAGACTTTAGAGCCCATCCTGGTAGTGCATGCCTGTACTCCTAGCACTCAGGAGGCTGAGGTAGAAGGATTGCCACAAGTTCAAGGCCAGCCTGGGCTACATAGTGAGTTCAAGGCCAGCCTGAACTATATAGTAATACTGTCTCAAAAAAGAAAATAAATAAAATAAAATAAAACTGTGTGGACCCCCCCCCAACTCCCACTTAGGTACTGGAGGTTGAACCCAGGTCCTTTGCATTGAGCTATGTCTCCAGCCCCTTTAAATTTTTTTTTATTTGGAGTCAAGATCTTTTTAAGTTGCTGAGTTACTCAGGCTGGGCTTGAACTTGAGATTATTTTGCCTCAGCCTCCCCGAGTACTGGGATTACAGGTGTGCACCACTATTCCTAGCTATGTACTCTTATTCTAAGAGAAAAAGTTTCTTGAAACTTGATGTTTCTTAGAGAAACATCATCAATTTCATACACTAGTGTCAATTTAAAAATGCATTATCTTTGTCCAATAAAAGGTTATCTGCTATAGAGATCTGAGCAAGTGCTCTGGTAGCACAATTTCATTGCACACTTTGTATTATTCACAGTAAATGTGTGAATAATTCCCTAGAAGATAGATTTCATGTTAAATTACAGGATAGTAATTAATAATGATGACTGTTATAACTTGAGAAAAGCTACGTGTCAAAGGTTAAGTTTTTTAAACCTTAGACATCTTTTTATGATCTCAGATGCATCCATTATCTTATTTTAACTTTTTTGCAGTGCTGGAGATGGATCCCAGGGCTTCACATATGCTAGGCAAGCACTGTACCACTGAGTTATATCCCCAACCCCATTCTTACTTTAAAAAACAAAATCAAAATTCTTATCCTTCCCTGTCAGTAGGTAATGGGTATCCTCGACTTGAACATACTTGTCAATAAAGGATTTTTACTTGTACTGGGGTTCGAACTCAGGACCTTGTGCTTGTCAAGTAGGCACAGTGCCACTGAGCTACATCCCTCGCCATAAAGGGTTTTTTTAATGTTAAACTTTGATGCTTGTTAATGATGATAGAATATTAATGGGCCATGTTTTGTATTTAACCTTTACATAGAAGGATTGTTTAAATCATTCTGCAGTGAAGTTGTTTATCAGGAACACATCAGTGAATCCATTTATGACTGGCCTCCTTCACCTAGTGATGCTAGGTGTTTCTTTGTCGTTAATGAACACATCTGTTTCAATTGTCTCAGTTGCTACATGATATGTCAGGACTATGTATGATCTATTCAGCCCTATGTTTATATCACAAGTGCTCTCACAATGAATATTTTATATAAGTATCTTTGATCCTGGGTGTGAGACTTTCTCTAGGAGAGGTATGTAGAAATAAGTAAAACATGGGCATTTTCATTCTTGCATGGTGATGTCAAATTGTTCTATTTAAGGAGAAGTAGAGCCACAAAGAAATTTGAAGCTTCATTCAGAAGTCTTACTGTTAGCAGTGATGTTATTGTCAGTATGAAATTATTTCATATAGAATATATGGAAAGTTGGGTAAAACAAAAAAATTGATGTCATTGTTAGTAAAAACCAAGATTTTAATTTTAAATGAAAATATACATGAGTATGAGTCAAGAATTAAGTAAAAACTCTGTAAGGTTAAAGTTTGACTTCGAAAGTCATTGGAAATTTATAATTTTTTCCTTTTCAAATATTTGTATTTATCAGCTCTAGCCATTGAAAAATCCAAGAAACAGTTGCACACCACCCCACTACAACCTGCACAGCAACACCCCTGTGCAGGGCCTGAACTAGAGGAGGCTACTTATTGTATCAGAAAACACAGGCGCCACCAGAGAGTAAGCTGGTTGTGTCTAACAGACTCAGAGGCCAGAAGAAGGGGTTCCTACTGCTCAACAGTGGGACCATGTAATCATTGAAATAGTGTACCATCTGCACTATCTGTACTATCTGCAGTTGATTAAAATTCTTTGAAAATGTACAAACCCAGGGAGGATACTGGCTCCTGAACATGCCCTGTCCTAATCCCTAGCACCTGTGAATATATCATTTAAAGGGGTATCACAGTTGCTGATGGAATTAAGGCAGCTAAAATACAGAGTTTAGGACAATGGTGGCGAGCCTATGGCACGCATGTTACTGTTTTTCTTTTAAAGATAAAAGAAATTAATGTAGAGTTGTTTTTCTAAACTAAAACCTCAGTGTTCAGGTTTAATTGCAGTGTTGGCACTTTGTAGTAAATAAGTGGGTTTTGGGTTGCATTTTGGCATTTGGTCTCTAAAAGGTTCACCAGGCTTAGGATAGGAGAGATTTCCCTGGATTCTTAGGAGATCAGTGTGTCCAAGTGATGCAGTATGAGAGTGAGTCCCAGACATTGTTGGCTGCAAAGATGAAGGAGGGGCCATGGACCAAGGAAGGCAGACAGCCTCTGGCATCTGGGGAAAGCAGGGAGATGGGATGTCTCTAAAGGCCTCCACAAAGGAGCCCTGATACTAGTTTGACCCCAGTGTAACCCCTTACAGACCTCTGACCTGTAGTCTGTAAGGCAATACCTTTCTGTTATTTTAAGCGTTCCATGTTATGGTAATCTGTTAAAGCAGCCATAGTAAACTGATATGGTCTTCAAAAAAGTGATCTCCAAACAAAATGGAACAAAACACATTATTCGTGCCCTCTGGCAGTAACACTGACTCTCTCTGAAAAGTAGCAATGAAAAGGTAAAGAATTGTCTATCTTGCCTCTTTGTACAAACTACATTTTAGGAAACTAAGAAGCCCTAGTTGATAGGAGCAGTTCTTTACAGAAAGATTGCAGATGTGAATGGTGTTTTCAAAAAACACATTTTGCAAACAGTATTGATTTGGGCAAAGATCATCAATTGTGAAATCACTAAATGAAAGGTGATGGGGAATTTTAAATGAGGGGATCAGATGATCAACAGAATTTTCTAAGTAACTTTCACACCACTATAATGAAGTAACTAAGTGCTTCCTATTCGAGGCCACATGAAACAGACTGTCTCATAAGGAAAGGTGGACTTGAACATGACCCAGTCTTTAGCACTTTCAGTTTATAGGAAATGAGGAGTTAGAGTAATAAACTAAATAACCTCATTAGGGGTCGCACAACCAAGTACAGAGTGGGTTTGTCCTCTGGTTTGGTTCTGTAGCCTTAAGTCCATGGAATAATGAGGGGAGGTGAGTGGTAGGGACGGTGGGGGTTCTGGATCAAAACAGGTTTAAGAAATACAGATATTAACAATCAGATGACTGTGTGGATCTTGATCAGCTCCTAATTCAAACCCACCAGCTACACAAAAGCCACTTCTGAAAGAGTCATGGAGATTTGAACAGTGACTTGGTATTAGATCTTTAGAAATTATTATTTCCAGGCTGGAGTGGGAAGCAGTCATTTTGTTTATGTAAGGAAAACGTCCACAATGTTTAGAAATGTGAACTGAAGTAGTAAGAGTAAAATAATATTTTACCTGAGATTTACTTTAAAATGCTTTAAAATATGGAGGAGAGAAGGGTGGATAAATGGAGCAGTCTAAAATCTCAAAAATTGCTCATTAGTTTTTAAGTGGTGGGATACTGGGATTTGGTATACTACACTCTTTTGTGTGTTTGAAAAATTCTTTTTTTTTTCTCCCATGCTGGGGATGGGACCCAGAGCTGCATGCATGCTAGGCAAATCCTCTACCCCTGAGCTACATCTCCATCCCTTTATTTGAAAGTAGAGTAGGTGCCTAGGTGTGAAGACAACAGCTTTATTTCTTCAAGGCCGTAGGAACCTCAGTTGTTGTCCTGGTGTCATGTGGAAGAGCACTAGTGACTTAGGATATAAATTCCTATGACAGTATCATACGCAGATGCAAAAATGTACCATGCTGTAAATGACTTTGGTGAAGGGAATGTGATGTGCTTCTTGGAAACTGCATTAGATGACTTCAAAGAGAGACTCTGTAACACTGATCACAAGATGTGGGGAGTTTTAATAAGCTTATCTGCAAACCAGAGTACTGACCAGTGCAGCTAGTGTGGACAGATTTACAGCATCTGGATCTAATGAAACAAGGATGGCCAGAAGGCTACCAAAAGGAGAAAGCAGGAGGTGGCTCAGTGATAGAATGGTTGTTTAGCATGTGTGAGGCCCTGGGTTCTATCCACAGAATTGGGGGGGGGGGCATAGTAAGAAAGAAAACTGTCCATTTACTACCTAAGTACAAGACTTCACTGAATTTTATTTGGGTCATATTTGTTAAATCATAGTTCTCATATTTAAACCTACCAGGAAAAAAGTAATAGCCCTACTACCCTCTAAATGTACTATCCACATGTGATGAAGCTTTAAAATACTAATCTTTCTTATTAAAACTACTTTAGAATCTTTCTGTTTTTAAATTACTTGAATATTGATTTGTCAAGACATTTCAAAATTATGACTTTAAAATTAAAAAATGTCTCTTAATGTGTTCCTATAAATCAGCTCCTCATTAAGTAATTACTACCAGGACCAGTACGAAGAAGAAAAAGAAAACTTTATTAAGAGAAATGAAAGAAAATCAGAATAAATAAAGAGTTACAACCTATTACTTGATGAGAAGATGTAATATTACGCAGATATCAGTTCTCAAATCAGACTTGTAAATTCAAGATAAAAATCCAAATGAGAAGGCTACAGAATCTAATAAACTAATTATCATTGATCTAGAAGAGAAAATGGGCAAAAATAATCAATAGAACTTTGAACAAGTAAAATAATGGGAATCTCCTCTACCAATCATAAATTGAGATAGCAAGAATAAAATCATAAATATTCATATATAAAAATTCAAAGTTGTATGAATTTGGTTTATGAATAAACATTGCACTTTGAATTTAGGAGGAAGGGAAGGGTATGATAGCTGTCTATAACAAAAAAGTCATGGGCCAGAGATTTAGCTCAGTGGTGCCACTGCCTGCCTCGCAAGCGCAAGGACCCGAGTTCGATCCCCCATTACCAAAAAAAGTCATTTAATTCCTCCATACTGTACATAAACATGAATTCTAGAATGTTTAATGAGATCATCACAAAAATATAAAAAGTACTAAAATACTAGGTAGTACATTTTGTTGCACTGAGGGCTTCCCTAAGCAAAGCCCAAACCTAGAAACCAAAAAGGAGGAGATTAATGGATTTGAAGACACAAATTAAAAGTTCTCATGCAACAAATTTATTGTATATTAAATTAAAAGACAAGTAAGTACAGGTTGAGTATCCCTTGTCTTATATGCTTGGGACCAAAAGTGTTTTGGATTTTAGACTTTTTTTAAATTTTGGAATATTTAAATTACATAATAAGGTATCTTAGGGAGGAGACCCAAGTCTAAATAAGAAATTCATTTGTTTCACTTACTTCATATGCACACAGCCTGAATGTAATTTTGTGCAATATTTTCAGTGCACCTGCATTTGAGTGCACTCTAACACTTGAAATTAGGTGACAAATTTTTCACTTAAGGGCCTCGTGTAGGCTCTCACATAGCTTCAGATTTTAGAGCATTTTGGATTTTTTGATTAAGGATGCCCAACCTATAATAGAAAAGAAAATTACATTGGCTGATTTTTTGTTGAACATATTTTAGTTTGTAAATCTTTTATCATAGATAATGCTCATTTACTAAAATTCCAGCCTGGCTCTCATCAGCCTAGAAACAAGAGATGAGCAGGAGGCTTTGAGTGTGTGCTCAGGTGTCAAGGAAGTATGGCAGTTTCTATCAAATGAATGGATTTGTGCTGTTCTAATTTCATCTATCAGCCATGGGAAGGAAGTGATTGCTTTAAAGGGCCACAAAAATTGGATGTTAATGTCATGGTAGCAATTCAGGAATTCTTCTCACCTAGTTGCAAAAATAAGTTGAGTCCAAAAGTGGAAGAAGCTGTGTGGGCTGGCATTTTTCTGTGTGTGTTTTTTTAAGTTGCTGTCATCCTTTGTCCACATGGTGCAGGTCCTTGGTACAGTGATGGTGAATCTTTTAGGGACCAAGTGCCCAAACTGTAACCAAAACCTACTTGTTTATCACAAAATGCCAAACACTGCAATTGAACTTGAACACTGAGGTTTTAGTTTAGAAAAAACAACTCATACATTAACATCTTTTGTATTAAAATAAAAACAACACACATGTTATAGGTTCACCACTGCTGGTATAGGCTAATGTGGCTGGGTATGCCATTTGCCCAAGTTCCCCTTGCTGCCTCACTTCAGACCTGCCATGTGTATGCCCCTCGGCAGCTGCAGTTCAGCTATAGTGAGCTGGGCTCTAAAGCACCCCAACCTGCCTCTGTGGAAAACTACATCACATTGGCACTGTCTGTTTACTCCACAGCCACCACCTTTCAACCTGGGCTCCTGCAAGGCATGGAGTATCAGGCCCAGGGCCAGGATGCAGTGTGCCTTTTGAATGAATAAATTGAGAACTGAATGAATATCTTGCTTTTCCTTCCAAAGAAAATATATGTATAATATTCTATCTAAGACATAGCCAGTATCCAAAATATTGGACTCTTCAGAGGCAATATGGTAAGGATTTGATTCATCAAACTGGCATGAGACCAAGAATTCCTGAATTCATTTGAATGTGCAAAAAATACTGTGTAGGTTACAATATTTTTACAAATTTGGATAGATTTGGCATTATAGCTTTTTTTTAACTACAAAAATAGTTTTCCCTAAACAGTGCTCCATGGAGTGGCTTATATGAGATCAACATTAACTGAGGAAAATGTATGATTTACTTTTAATGAATAAAACATGCAACAAGAATCAGCTGGCATTAGAGATGAGAAGGTGGGGATAAAAACCTAAAAGCAGTGGTGGCAAACCTGTGGCATGTATGTTATTTATTTTTAAAACAAAAGATGTTAATGTATGAGTTGTTTTTTCTAAACTAAAACCTCAGTATTCAAGTTTAATTGCAGTGTTGTCACTTTGCAATGAATAAGTGGGTTTGGGGCTGTAGTTTGGGCATTCATCTTTAAAAGGTTCTCCAGCAATGGCCTAAAGTCTTGCTTCTGAGACACTCTTGTTTTGAAAAATGATGTTGAAAGATCTGACGTTTGAAATCTGACCTTTCAGGTTTTGAATTTCCTTTTCAGACCATTATGATTTGAGAAACTTAGATGAAGAAACTTTATGCCCTTTGAGATTTTATTGAAAAGCCATTATTAGTTAGGTTCTGGCCTAAACTACTATCACAGAGATCCCAGACTGCAGTGGCCCAAAGTCTAGGCTGTACCACACACCAGTCACACCAAGATCTCTGGGGAAAGGGCTAGGTATCACTATTCTTAAAATTCTTCCCAGATGATCCTAAAGTTTAGCTAAGGTTGAGAACTGGTATCAAGTTGTCCTGACTGAGAAGGGAGGAGAGTTTGCTCTTCACCCCAGGCTACCTCCATGCTGGACTCTGGCTGATTCTAGGTCAGGAGCGGGAGGGAGAAGGTGGAGTGTGGGCAGTTTCCTTTTAGGGAACTAATGTGGAAGTAGCATATGACAGTTCTCTTCAGATGCCATTGGTGAGAACCAGGTCATGGGACTTTCCTGCAAGAGAGGCTGAGATCTGTGGTGTTAGCCTGCATGGCCATGTTGTCTGCTATTTCTCTAGGTGGAAAGGATTTCATTATTGATAGGTGGAAGAGTATAATGGTCTAGCATCCTTAACCAAAAAACTCTACCAATGAGCTATACCCCTGGCCCTCAAACTACTCTTATCCAGGACAGTGCAAGGAAGAATAGGTAGAGACTTTATGATTAGCATAAACTAAAGGATCCATGCCTCTACTGAGTGTCTGCCACTAGCTAACAGCTTGTGTGTTTCTGTATGTGTGTGTGATCATCTCATATGTACACAGCTATAGGTAAGAGATCAAGTGAACTCTGTTCAGTTGTAGAGTTGGTTGTTGTTAACTGAGAATAAATTCAATTTTGGTTGAGACCCTGGGTTTGATTGCCAGTGCTGCATCGAAGAAAAAATATTGCTTAAGAATGAAAAAGTTATGTTAGGTTCTTTTTGTTTATTTGTGCTCCTTTGGTGCAAGGTTTATAGAGATGCAGAACAGATATTTTAGCCAAGGCCTATGATGCCAGTTGAAATCCTTGGTCATCACACATACTTCAAGAGTATAAAATCTAGGCAAGACCCTTTCTCAAAATAATAAATACAAAAGGGCCGGGATTGCCGCTCATTGCAAAGCCCTGTGTTCAACTTATAGTACTGAAAACAAAGGTGTAGAGTCTAATGAAAGTGAAGGGTAAGTGGGAATATCATGTTTGGTAGTCATAATATTAGACTCACATTTTCTGTAGCCTCCTTTTCATTATCTCCCTCTGTGTATCCTTCATGTAGAAGCCCTTTTTGGGATCAAATTTAGTGTTAATGAATTGGTCTTAGTCATCTTTTTTTTTCTAGTACTGAGGACTGAACCCGAGGCCTTCAAACTGAGCTATATTCTGAGCTCTTTTTATTTTTTTTAAATTTTAAGTCAATACCTTGCTAAGTTATCCCAGCCTGGACTCAAAATTGCAATTCTCCTACATCATGCTTCCACAGTGCTGGGTTTACAGATGTGTGCCACCATGCCTGGTTTATCATTCTATATTTTTGTGCCAAAATACTTACAGAATCACACAGACTGTTAGCAAATATTAACTGATAAGAATTCAGTGGGGCTATATCAATTCATGGAATTTATTTAGAAAAATGGTACCTGGTCATTCCCTCCCTTGTGGGTGTGTTTTGTGATATTGAGTCCTTTGGTGTGGGTAGTGGTGCCAGTGGGGATTGAGTGTCAGGGTGGTGGTGATGTTCTTTAGGAGTTCTCAAGAGTTGTGGAGATATAGGGGGCCGGGGATTTAGCTCAGTGGTTTCATTGCCAGCTGCACAAGCTCAAGGACCTGAGTTCGATCCCCGGTACCCCCTCCCCCCTAAAAAAAGAGTTGTGGAGATACAGAGACTTCAGTGATTGTGGTGTAGGGGTATAGGGTGGTGACCGACACCCCACAGTGGATGGATGCCAGGGGGCTCACCCCTGAGGAGCTGGGGAGGCTCCATTGTGTTGGTGCTCCAAGGACTAGATCTGGGAGGTTGAGCAGGAGGTTTTCATATTCAAAGGAAAAAGGACATTGGAGGGAATGGTATTTACAGGATGACTGAGTTGTGAACCAGCCTATTTGTTTCATGGAAAGTGAAAGAACCAAGTGTGGCCACCATGTGAGAAAGATAGAGGCAAGATGGGGCAGCTGGGGCCTGGGAAATACTCCCTCTAGGTGCTAGGGAGTTGGGACATTGGGCAAAACAAAAGGCCTCTGGAATCTTCTAAATGAGATAATTGCATGGTTAGATTTAAATTTTAGAAAATTACTCTTGGAAACGAGGAGGCCACAACCCCTCCTATGTGCCTTCTTATCTCTGCACTCTCCTCTAATATTTATTCCATGCAGGCAACACAGCTGTAGAATAGAGCTGCTTATGCATTATTGCTGTTTTAAAAGGTTTTTTTGTTTGTTTTTTGTACCAGGGGATTGAACTCAGGACCTTGCACTTGCCAGGCAGGCGTGGTGCTGCTGAGCTACATCCCTGGCCCTTTAAAAGGATTTTTGATTTAAAAAAAAAAAAAAGGTGGATGTATTCTAACACAATTATTGTGAACAACTTAAAAGAAGATGGTTCAGGTTATGGTATTTTTAGTATCTTTAATTAGTTAAACCGATAACCCCATAAATTTGTTCATCCTTCAAGTAGGGTCTGTTGGGGATGATTTATGTGTGAAGACTGTAATATTCAGTTATATGCCTCAAAGAGAAAAGACATTAAAGACAGAATGTGGACTGTCAAAATGTTGCAGGAACAACACAAAGGAATTTGAAGTCACATACAGCTTAATTGGGTAGTGATCTTCTGAATGTAGATGGACCCGTGCTGAATTGTTTAATGCTGTGCAAATTGTATCAGAGACTTTTCTGCCAAAGAGCTGGTGAACCTGAGGAAACTTGGGAGAAGCTGACAATAATGCTAATGAGATACTTTGACAGACTGCTTCTGAGTCTGTGTGGCATAGTCTGGTGGTTTAAAGTCTAGTGCAGAAAGTTTTATTGACACTTTGGGTAATGCAGTTCTATTCTGGGGGCTTAGTGAGCAGTTTCCAGAAAATATTTAGCAACTATATATGAAAAAAAGCAGTGCCATTTTGAGGGCCTTGAATCTTGGTATGACTGCTGAGTCATCTTTTAAAAAATCTTCCTTTTGTTTTCATGGTGGTTGGGAATGGCAACACCTCTCCTTTGTGGGCTTCTTGTATTTTATAAAGCATCCTTTCCATATTGCTTGGTCTTTATAACCACCTTATGTGCTGCTAGTTTTTTAAAAAAAGAATATAGAACATGTCTGAAATATTTGTTAAGTGCATTTTATTTGGGATATTGGAATAAAACTTCCTATAGAATATGGAGGCTATTAATCATAGGAGCTATCTAGTTCTGTGATAAATATTATAATTTCTCTACTGTATAATGCTAAAGGTAGACTACCCAGCCTCCCTTCCCTAGTTGGGAGCAAAATTAGTATTAGAAACTAAAAAATTATTATGTAAGATTTATTCTGTTTATCCTTCATTTGTATAGCAGTATCCCAGTAGTCAATAATGACAGGGGAGGGTTGGTATATCTCCAACCAATTGGTGTGTACAGGAGAGGATAGTCATGTGAAATTGATGTCACCTTCCACCAGTTTAATCAGCTACCAATACATGGCCTGTCTAGTTTAGACTTCCTGTTCCCTTGTTTTAAATCATGCCTAGCAGAATATATTATCTCATCTGTTACTATTGCTGTAGATAAGAAATTTTTTCAAATACAAAGTAACTGCTGAAAAAACTTCCTTAATATCAGATAGTCAATTCATACTCACATTTATCCAATTTTGTAAGTTTTTTTAAAATTTGAATTGAATTTAAAATAGAATCCTTATGCTTTGCTTGGTTGTTATTTCTTTCAAGTGTTTTGGACCTGTAGTTTCCACCACCACCATTATTCTCTCTTGATATATTTTGTTAAAGACATTGGGTCATTTGTTGTGTAGCTTTCTACACTCAGGATTTTGCAGATTTGCATCCTATGATAAATTTTTTTAAAGGAGTGAAATGAAACAAATAGCTTTATTAAGGTACTTAATCTAAAATGAAATACACATGTTTCCAGTGTAAAGTGCAGTAAGTTTTGCCTGTAATTGTAAAGCCATTACAAAAATTAAGATAATGAGCATACAAGTTAATAAATATCAGCTCAGCAATTCTCAATTCTCTAACACCAACTGGGGGGTCCTACAATTCTTTCTGATCCTGACACTGTCTTAAATTGATACAGACTTTCCAAATTAAATGTTCAGTTCCACAAGACTGCCTCACTTCAGACATCAACTGCAACTGGGGTTCCTAGTCTCCCATACTTCTGCCTGGCTGACTGAGCAGGGATTCCCCTAATGATCCTCTTAAGTTTAATATTTGGCTTAAATGACTCACAGAACTCAGGAAAGTGCTGTACTTAGCTTTGGCTTGATTATGAAAGACACATCTCAGGAACAGCAAAATGGAAGAGGTTCACAGGGCCAGGTCTTGGGGGAGGGAAGGGCACAGAGCATACATGGCCTCTCTGAGCCACCACCTTCCCAGCACACAGTTGTGTTTGCCAACCCTAAAGCTCTCCAAACACTTTTAGAGTTCTTATTAAAGTAGACGTGATTGCTTAGAGCTTTGGCTGTTGGTGATTGAACTCAATCTTCAGCACCCAGGTGCCTAAGGTCAAGGATAGGGATTTAAGTACCAGCCCTCTAGTCACGTGGCTCTTGGTTGTTTTCTCTGACAAGTAGCACCTTTCTAGAAGCTTTCCAGGAGCCCATTAAGATGAAGAAATGGAAACGGCAAATAAATATTTGAAAAAATGTTCACCATCACTGATTATTTGAGAGATGCAAATAAAAACAATGCTGAGATTCCATCTCCCTCAAGAAAGAATGGCTATTATCAAGAAATCAATCAATAAATGCTGGCAGGGCTGTGGGAAAAAGGAACCCTTTTCCACTGATGATGGGAGTGTAAACTGGTACAACCACTGTGGAAATCAATGTGGAGATTCCTCAAAAAACTAAAACTAGAGTTTCCATTTGACCTAGCTATTTCCCTTCCTGGTATCTTCCTGAAAGAATTAAAAGCATCATACCACAGTAATATATACTCACACCTGTGTTTATAGTGCCAGAGTGTAATAGCTAAATCTTGGAAACAGTCCAAATGCTCATCAACTGATGAATTGGTAAAGAAGATTCAGGGGTTTTTACACAATGGAATACTCTGCTGTAAAGAAGGATAAGCTAAAGACATTTCTAGCTAAATGGGCACACCTAGAGACCATACTCTTAAGTGAAATAAATCAGACACGTGTAAATACTGCATTGTTTTTCTAGTTTGAGAAACCAAAAGTGTAAATAAGGACCAAAATGTAGAATAGATATTGGGAAATGGAAAGAAAATGTTCAAATGAGAACGGGAACAAGGGAAGGAGGAGGGGGAAAGGAAAGAAGGGACAAGAAGAAAAAGAATGGAAGGAAAAAATGGAAACAAAGCTTTTGTAGATAGAGGGGAAGGGAGTTAAAGAGAGGGAAAGAGAGTGGGAAAAAATAGAAGCAGCAAGATGTATCATGTACAAGTACAAATTCCCTATGGTGAATGTTATCAATATATATAAAATGTACCAATAAAATATAAAGTAAAAAAGTTAATTCCTTTTTATTGCCATATGATAGTTCATTATACTGATATTCACACTTATTTATCCATTCATCTACTGTGAATACACACTTGTGTTGTTTCCAATTTTTGACCATCCCAGATAAAGCAGTTAATATATTCATGTAAAAATATTTGTAGGGATATATGCTTTCATTTTCCTGGCCTGAATACTTGGGAATGGAGTAGATGGATAATATTGTAGGTATAGTTTAACTTTTTAGAAGCTGTCAAGCTGTTTTCCAAAGTGTTTGATTTTACATTCCTACTAGCAGTTGAGAATTCCAGTTATTCCATATCCTTGCCAAAGTTTTGTATACTCTTGTCTAATTTTAGCCACTCTAATAGTGTGCATAGTAGAACCTCATTGTGCTTTTAATTGCCTTGTCCTAATGATTAAGATTGTTATGTTTCTTTTCACATGTTTATTTTTATCCATATATCTTCTTTGTGAAATGTCTGTTCAAATCATTTGCCCAGTGTCTTAGTTACTTTTCTTCTTGCTAAGACAAAACACCCAACACCCAAAGTTAAAGGAGGAAAGGCTTATTTGGCTCATAGTTTATAGAAGTTTCAGTCCACAGTCAGCTGGCTCCAAGGCAGGGTGGCATGGCAGAGAGGCATCACAGAGGAGAAATAATCCTCAGCAAGCAGGCAGGTGAGAACCCTCTTTCTATATTTTATGTGGGCTACCCATCCTAGGGCATATGTAGCACAAATGCCATTAATCCTAGCCAGAACTATCCCCGACCAATCAGTGGACTGATTTAGTAATCACACACCCTTGATCCCAGCACCACACATTCTAGATGCAGCTACCTCTGAAAGGTGCCTCCCTGTGACTGCCTGAGGCTCTGGGGGAACATCTACATACAAGCTGTAACACTCAGCTCTAATTGAATTTTTAATTTTTTTGATCTTAAGTTTCCAAAGTTCTTTCTATATGTTAGATATAGGTCACAAATAGGATATATTATTTGCCAGTATTGTCTTAGTCTGTGACTTATTTTTTCATTCTTCTGCTTTTTTAGAGTCAAAACTTTTTAGTTTTGATGAAATCCAACACCAATTTTCTCTCATTATTCATACTTTCACTGTCATGCCAGAAGTCATTTTTGTTTTTACTTTTGACATGTTTATTTTCTTTTTTTTATTAAGTTTATGATACATTTTAGGTATACAATACAGTTACATTCATCATTGGGAACTTGTATCTTTTTTTAATTAAATTCTTTTATTGGTACATTGTAGGTATACAACACAATTACATTTCTCATTGGGAATTGTACCTTAACATAATGCATCTTGGTTCTTAGTTTTTCCCCATTCCTAGTCCTCCCTTCACGCCCTCCACTTTTGGGCCTTTTCTTCCTATTTTACATTATTGATTATTCATTCTAATCATTGGTACATTTTAGGTATACAGTATAATGACATTCATCATTGGAAATTTGCACCTTTACATAGTCTCTCTTGGTTCTTATTTTTCACCCTTGCCCAGCCCTCCCTTCAACCCCTCCATTCCTCCCTATTTACAAAGATTTTATTCCTATTTTTCCATTTTCTCATATTAATCCCATTCCCTTCTATCCTTTCCCCTACCCCTCTCACTTCCTTCCCCTTTGCCCCTTTTCTTCCTATTTCACATTACCTATTATACATTTAGTCCTTATTTACACTTTCAGTTTCTCACACCAGAGAAACTATTCGGTATTTATTCATGTGTGTCCTATTTATTTCACTTAAGAGTATGGCCTCAATGTGCATCCACTTAGCTATAAATGTCTCTAATTTCTCATTTTTTATGGCTGAGTAGTACTCTATTTTATAAAAAAACCACATTTTCTTTATCCAGTCTCCAGTTGATGGGCATTTGGGCTGTTTCCAACTTTTAGCTATTACAAACTGTGCTGCTATGAACATGGGCGCACATATATCACTGTGGTATGGTTCTTTTAATTCTTTGGGGAAGATCCCCAGCAGGGGAATAGCTGGGTCAAATGGGACTTCCAGTCCTAGTTCTTTGAGGTATCTCCATACTGATTTCCACAGTGGTTGCACCAGTCTACACTCCCACCAGCAGTGGAGCAGGGTTCCTCTTTCCCCACAGCCCCACCAGCATTTGTTATTGGTTGATTTGATGATAGCAGCCATTCTTTCTGGAGTGAAGTGGAATCTCAGCGTTGTTTTCATTTGCATCTCTTGAATGACCAGTGATGTTGAACATTTTTTCATGTATTTATTTGCTATTTCTACTTCTTTGTCTGAGAAATGTCTGTTCATTTCAGATGCCCGTTTTTGGATTGGGTCTTTAAATTTGGGAGGTCTGATCTTTTTAAGTTCTTTATAGATTCGAGATAGTAGACCTTTGTCTGAGGAAGAGCAGGTGAAGAATTTTTCCCACATTGTGGGTTGTCTTTTCACACTGCTGCTGGTTTCTCTTGCTGTGCAGAAGCCTTTTAATAAGAAGAGATCCCACTTGTTGATTGTGCTAGGGAACTTGTATCTTTACATGATGCATCTTGGTTCTTATTTTTTCCTCATTCCCCTGCCCTCTCTTCAACCCCTCCACCCCTCCCTATTTACAGAGACTTTTCCATTTGTTCCTTTTCTCATATTTTTTTCCTTTCCCTTCTTTCCTTTCTCCTACCCCTCCCACTTCCCTTAGCCCTTTAAACCTTTTCTTCTTATTTCACATTATCAATTATACAATTTTATGCATGGCATTTGATTCATGGCACTCTCTTATCATTAATGTATGCAAGGCTGTCTCCTATAGTCACTGAATCATCCATTCATTATTCCTGCTTCTGGAACCATCATCCAACCTGGGAACAAAGATATTGAGTTATTTCTTCCTATTTGTGAGTTCTTTCCTATTTCATCCTCTAGATTTCTGTTCTTTTCTACCTGATTTCATAACTTACTGTGGAGCTATAGTCATCAACACAGTGCCGCCAACATTATGCCACAGCATAAGGAATAGGCTTAAAATCAATGGACCAAAATATAGAATCCAGAAATAAACCCTCATATTTACAGTAAGTGGATTGTTGAAAATATGACAAAGCATTTTAGTGGAGAAAGGATAGAAATTTCAACAAATGGTGCTAGAACAACTGAATGTCCACATGAAAAACAAAGACAAAAACAAACAAAATGAAACTTATTTACTTTCCACCATACCACAAAACAAGTAAAAACTACATTATAGAGCTGCATCTAAGTGCAAAAACTATACCACTTATAGAAAAAAACATTTAGGAAAAAAATCTTTGTGACCTCTAACTAGGCAAGGATTTATTAGATATGACACCAAAACCACAATTCATGAAAGAAAATTATTAATAAATTGGGTTTAATCAAGATTCAAAAAATTTTGCCCTTTTTTTCACTAGCAAGCACAAGTCAAATTATAGATTCAGAAAATATTTGAAAATCACCTACATGATGAATGACTTATATCCAAAACATAAAGAACTCTCACAATTCAAGAATAAGACATCAGCCTTCCTTAAAATGGGTGAACTATTTGAATAAACATCTCACCAAAGGGGACACATGGGTGGCAAATAAGCATGTAGAAAAAAAAAAGCTTAGGATCATTACTCATTTGGGAAATGGAAATTAAAAACACAGTGAGGGCCAGGGATTTAGCTCAGCAGTGCAACACCTGCCTGGCAAACCCAAGGTCCTGAGTTCAATTCCTAGTACTGAAAAGAAAAATCCCACAATGAGATGGAACTTCATGCAAACTAGAATGGCTGAAATAGCAAAATCAGAAAGAAAGTATTTTTAAGGATGTGGATAAACAAGAACTCTCCTATATTCCTGATAGAAATGTGAAATGCCATAGCCACATTGTAAGGTGATTTGTCAGTTTCTTAAAAAAAATTAAAACATGTATTTATCATATGACCTAGCTAATCTACTTACATGTATCCTACATAATAGAAAAATGTCTACACAAAGATTTATAGGTGTATATTAATAGCAGCTCCCTCTAGGAGATAACCCAAATGTTAATTGAATGGTGAATAGATAAATAATGTGGTATATTTATACCTAGGAATTCTACTACTCACCAATACAAAAGAATGGATGCATCTTTTAAAGATTATACCACGTGATAGAAGCCTGACATATTCTGTGTGAGTCAATTTATATGAAATTTCTAGAAAAGGCAAAAGTATAAAGATAGAGGGAAGATACAGTAAATGGCTACCTTCTGGTGGAAGCAGGGATTGATTGCTAGGGGCCATAATACAAATGTTTTAAAATTGGACTGAAGTGACAGTTGCTTAAGTTTGCTAAAAATCATCTAAGGGCATATGTACAATGTTGTGTGCTGTGTAAATTATAGTTCAACAAAATTGCAAAGAAAAATAATACATGGAAAAATACAAAACCAATAGGATAATCAATTTAAACCAACTATGTCCATTATTACATTAAATGCAAATTGTTTTAAAGAACTTACTGAACAGACAGATTATCAGGTAGGATGAGAAAGCAAGATTAACTACATGTTGTGAGTGAGAAACAATGTAAATAGAAAGACACTTAAAAAAGACAAAGACAATCCCATATAAACTCTATTTTAAAGAGAGCTGGAGTGATCTGATTAATATCTGATTAAATGGACTGAACCAAAGTTATAAGCAGGCTTTGAGAAGGGGCACTTTGTAATGATCAAGGGGCTATCTCATCAAGGAGGCACAGCAGTCTCAGATGTTCTTACACTTAACAGAGTTGTCAGACAGATAAACAATTGAAAGGAGTACATTCCCAATTAAAGCTTAAGGGTTCAGCACTTTGCTCTCAGCAATTTATGGAAAAAATAGAAAGTTAGTAAGAATATAGAAAATCTAAGTGACATTATTAACTAACTTCACACAATTGACATTTATAGATCAGTCTGTCCAATGGCAGCATACACATTGTGTTCAAATGCACATGAAACACTCAACAAGATAGATGATGTTCTAGACCAGTGGTAGCGAATCTATGGTACACATGTTACTATGTATTTCTTTTAAGACAAAAATGTTAATGCATGAGGTTTTTTTCTAAACTAAAACCTCAGGTTTAATTGCAATGTTGACACTTTGCAATAAATAAGTGGGTTTTGGGTTGCAGATTGGCAGTCAGTCTCTAAAAGATTTGTCATCACTATCCTAGACAGTAAAACTAATTGAATCATTAAATGTGTGTTTAATAGCAACCAAAGAATTAAACTAAAATTCAGTAACTGAAAGGTAACTGGAAATTGCCAAGTCTTTGGGAATGAAGCAACACAATATTAAATAAGTTACAGGTCAAGGAGGAAATCTCAGGGGAAATTAGAAAATAATTTGAATTGAAAGAAAATGAAAATAGAATATCTGTGAGATGCACTTAAATCAACCCTTAAAGGGAATTTGATAACTTTAAATGGCTGTATTGGTAATATTTAAATTCACTGGTGAAGAAGTTAGAAAGGGACCAATTAAGACAATATGGTATTTATGCAAGAATAACTGTATGATCAACACAACAGGGTACAGTAGTCTAAAGAGAGACCTATATGTATTCAGTGTTGAATCAACAAAGGTAACAAGATGACCCAATCAAAAAAGAAAGTTTTCAGTGGGTGGTACTGTAACACTCAGTATGTGAAATGGAAACAAGAACTTTGATTCCTACCTTTTACTATACACCAAAACTAACCTGGAGTGGATATTAGACCTGAACACAGAAGCTGAAACTTTTAAAATTTCTGAAGGAAAATATATATTAAATTCTTCAGGACCTTGAGGCGAGAAAGATTTCTTAGCATAGACTTTTCATCAAAGAAATAATAAATTGGAACGCATCAGCTAAACACTTTCACTCTTTGAAGGACTTCATAAAGAAAATGAAGGGTGAGGTGTTAACTGTGAGAAAATACAATATTAGCATCACATAAATCTGACACAGTGCTTATTTGCAAGCAGTGTAGTTCAGTAACCGGGCGAACAACTCAAAAGGCAAAAGATTTGACTATACCCTTCTCAAAAGAAAATGCACACAAATAAACATGCTCAGTGTCATTATGTGTTAGGGAAATGGAAGTTAAAATAAGATACTTCTACATACCCAACAGAGTGGTTGAAATTTAAGAGACAACTCGAGTGTTGATAAGAACACGGAGCAAATGGAACTACAGTGTTGATAGGAATGTAAAATGGTAGAATCAGTTTGAAATAGAGTCCAGCAGTTTTTCATGATGCTATACGTAGTTGACCATGTGACCAACAGTTTCATTTCTTGGAATTTACTCCATGAGAAGTGAAATTACATGCCCATTAAATGACTTATATGTATATATTTAAAGGTCCTTTATTCTGTAGCCCTGAACTGGAAAGTACATAAATGCCCACCAACAGAAGATAAACAAAGTGTGGAATATTCATACAATGGCATGCTAATTGGCAGTGGAAGGAAGTTTAATAATTATACACACAAGCCATGTGAATGATGCTCACTATGTCAAGTGAAAGAAGCCAGACACAAAATACAATATACTGTATACTTTTATTTATATAAAAGTCTAGAACTGGACCACATACCTTTCTATCAATCTGTGTTGATAGAAAGCAGATCAGTGGTGGCTTGGATTTGGCAATATGGGCAGATTGACTACAAAGGGGCACATCTGGGGTGACAGGTTTTTATATCTATCACTAAGATAGTAGTTACCAGGGTATATACAGCTGTCAAAAACTGATCTAACGGGGCTGAGGATTTAGCTCAGTGGTTTCGCTGCCTGCTGCGCAAGTGCGAGGACCTGAGTTTGATTCCCGGTACCAAAAAAAAAAAACCCCTCATCTAACAGCACACTAAAACACACATTTAATTATGTATAAATTATACCTAATTTGTTTTTTAAAGAAAGCAATGCTAAATTGTTCTCTCCCACCACCACTGAGTAACAAGGATTCAAATTTCTACTTGTTTCATTTGAATAAACTCTTTTGGGGTCCCTTATTGAAAAATCCATCCTTTCTCCATTTTTCTGTCTTGTCACTTCTCATATATATCAAAGTTCAGTGTATGTGTGGTTTAGTTTATTTCCTCTCCCTTCTATGTCACTAATTGATTTGTTTATCCTGTCTTAATTATTTTATCTCAGAGTAAGTTCCAGTATCTTTATTCTCTTTTCTTCAGAAATGTTTTTGGCTATTCTTGACCCTATTTTTTTAGGTATAAATTGCAATAAAGCATATCTGTTTCTATGTTCTATGAAAACTGCTGCTGGAATATTGATGGAGATTGTATTGATTTTATACTTAGATTAGATGTTGAATTTTTATAATATATTTTTTCTGTTCATAACTGTGATGTCTATTTTTGTTTATTTAGATCTCCTTTAATGTTTCTCAATATGATTTGTAATTTTCCCATAAACTTCTTGCACATATTCTGAAGGATTTTAATTTCAAGAAAATTGATGCTTTAAAATGTTCATCTCAAAGTGCAATCTTTGTAATTCGGTTTCTTTTGGTTTATTGTTGCTATACAGCAATGTGAATTTACCAAGTATTAGTTATGTATCTAGAGAACTTTTGCTCTTGTTTTGGAGAGATGCTTCTTAATTGATGAACAAAATTTGTATGGTACATATTTAAGTGTGCATGGGGCTGGTGTGTGTGTGTACACTCACGTATTTGTGGGCATTTTACAGAGAGGTGGTATTGAGGGATAGTGTCAAGGTTCTTAAGTTCTATTCTGTAGTCAAGTCTCTACATAAAAGGTTGGCCCTGGTTCTCAGTAGAAAGTGGTGGCTGAAGCCAGAAAGTTGCCAGCTGTTAATCTCCTCAGCTGTTTCTGGCAGTCCTGGTGATCATCAGAAGGGTCTCTCTCAAAGTCAGTATCCTCAAGGGCAGCCACCTGCCTGTTCTTTCTCCTGGGCCTGATTACTCATGCTGCCAGCTGTGTTGGTAACAATGTGCCACTCCTGTTTTTCAGTATCCGGAGCGTGATGCAGAAATATCTTGAGGAGAGAAATGAAATAACCTTCGACAAGATTTTCAATCAGAAAATTGGTGAGTCCTGCTTGATCATCTGGCATACTGTAATTGCTACAGTGAAATCAAGTGATGCCATAGTAGCCTATAAATGTAGCCCCTAATATCCTCCTTGACAGCCATTTTAGTTAAAGGTGGGAATGAAGGCCATTTTACATAATTAGTAGGATGCTTTATGATTACTTATATGCCTAATGATATATGGTGCAATAAGCTATACAGAAGCAGACTAAATTGACTCTGAATTTTAAGGTCGGAGGGTGGGGGAAGGTTGCCCGAATCAAAGTGTAAGTGAACATACTGAATTCACCCCTTGGTGAGTCCAAAGCCAATTAAGCACAGCCAGCAGGTAAAAGTGAAGAAAGGTTCATTGCTTGCAGCAAGTAAGGAGATCACTGAGAGTAATACCCAGAGCTTTGTTAAAGAGGAAACTTACATAAATTCCCATTGGAAAGACCCATTGTCATGCAGAAGGAGGCACATTCGTGAGTAGGCTCACTTGGTTACCATACTTCTTCATACCTCACTTTTTCAAAGATGGGGGACAAGAATATGCTCCCAGAATTTAGCATTATAATGAGACTGTTCTCTTTTTTGCTGTACTGGGAATTGAACTCAGGAGGACCTTTGCACTTTGCTATATCCTAATCCTTTTTTAATTTTTATTTTTGAGAAAGTTACTCAATTGCTCAGGCTGTGCTTGAACTTGGATCTCTCTGTTTCAGCCCGTCAGAGTGTTGATATCATGGGTGTGTGCCACCATGCCTGGCACAGTGAGATTATAATGAGCAAAGTTTACTCACTTAGAAGAGTCACTGGGCAATTTTGGCAGTTTAAACCTGTTCCTTGTGGTTTTCTCTGGAAGACCTTATCTGAAACCAAAAAAACAACTCTTGAAGGGCTGTCAGGAGTTCTGTAGAGGGGCTGCTTCTGCTTCTCCACAAGCACAGCTGCTTAATGGTAGGGTTCCTGTCCAGCAGCTACCAAGGATGTGGTACTGGCAACCAGACAAGATGCTCTGTTTGGGCTCTTTACCAGCCACCCTACTTCAGGACCTGTGTTCTCTCCCAAGGCCCCCAGCTTCTCTCCTGCCCTGGTGGTCAAAGGGTTGGCATGGGCCTCTATGAGCATCACACTTCTCCGAAGGTTGGCTTCTCCTTCAAAGCAGGTGATGGATCTCTTGATGTCATCAGTTTTCATGGCATGTGGTTTTGTCTGCTATTCCTCATGATTAGGACCACATTCTTGGCTCCTGTTCCTGTGGCTCCCTTCAGTCTTGGTTCTGCAGGTCACAGGTACTGCCCAGTGTGCAGACGTAGGTGAGGGACCATCTCTCACTGGCCAGTGTGGGTCTTGGCCCTTGCAAATGTGCCTTGGTTTAGGGGGCTTTGTAGTTCCCTTGAAGTAAGTTCTTGAAAAATTAGGATTGCCTAGGAATTACTTTGGTGTGGAGTTTTAAAGCCTATGAAAAAATGGGGTGTTACATTTTCATCTGACTTCTAAAACCTGTCAGTTTGTTTACAGGTGACTCTCAACAGGGTTAGGTAAGACCTATAGTTTACATGCTTTCTTTTTTCTTTTTCACTCCCCAAAGATAGTTCCTACTGTTCAGAGATTTCCTAAACTACTTTATTTGTTAATCTATTTGGAATAGTGAGATAAACTGATAATTGTAGGATTTTTGCACAAATTTAATGTTGGAAAATTGGATGTTCCTTTCTTTGCACTTTGCTTACCTTCAGCAATCACTTAGGTGGTTTGTTGGGGAGCTGTGGGTCAATCTTAGTTTTTACATTATATTATTTCTGGAGGAAATTATTTAAATCCTAAGAAATTAAAGTTCCTTGGAACTCTACTTGGATTCCATATCCCTGGATTCTATCAACCATGGATTTTTTAAAAAGTGAGTGTACATATGCGTGTGTGTGTATTAAAGAGCTGATCTGTACTAAACATGTACAGATGTTCTTGTCATTATTCCCTAAACTTTACAGTCCAACAAAGATTCTGATGGCATTTACATAGTATGAGGCATGGCAAGTCATCTGGAGATGATTTAGAGTATTTGGGAGGATGTATATCTATGCAAATACTACACCATTTTATTTAAGGAATTTTTTATATAAGGAATTTATATTTTATATAAGGAATTTGAGCATCTGTGGGTTTTGGTACCCACAGGGGGACCTGAAACCACTGCTCCTGGGATAGTGAGGGACAGCTGTCATTCTGTTTCCATGACTAATAGGTAGATCTTTTTAAGACAATATTCTTTGAGATTTTTCTGGGCTGCCCTTTCACTTACAGCTGAGGAAAAGTAGGCCTAGGAAAGAGACATGACTTGCTCTGATTCTTAGAATTTTAAAGAAGGGATTATGATAGATTTTTTAAAAATTCATATCCACCAGAAACCAGTGTGGAAAGTCTTTGGATTTCTGTAAATCACTTTTTTAAATAGGTCTAGTTTGTAGGAATTAGTCCACAAAAGTGGTCTTCCATAGATGTAGCTGCTGTTTCTTCTCCCTTTTCTCCCCTTCTTCCTCCTTTTTGTTTTTGGTGGTATTGGAGGTTGAAGCAGGGCCTTTGCACTCAGCTATATCCTTAGCCCTTTTTAATTTTTTATTTTGAGACAGATTTGCCTTTATTTTAGAAAGAATTTCTCTTAATTGATGAGTAGAATTTATGATACATGTTTGAGCACACATGAGACTGGTGTGTGTGTGTGTGTGTGTGTGTGTGTGTGTGTGTGTGTGTCTGAATGTCTGAATTTCCTAGGCCAGGCTTGAAGTTGGCAATCTTTCTGCCTCAGCCTCCCAGAGTGCTGGGCTTACAGGTATGTGCCACCGCATCTGGCTGAGATGAAGCTTCTGTGATAAGCATGAAATACAGTGATAAAAAGGAGGCTAAGTGAGGCAAAGAAGCAGATGAGGTATGACCCATATGTGTTCTGGGAAAGCTAGTGGCCCCTTGCCACATAGAATACTTCATCCATATCCTCAGGATGCTATTGGGAACAAATAAATCAAAGGCTTTCCTCTCACTAGCTGTTGCCACTGCTTGTTATTTACATGGTGTTTTACCTAACTCGCATTTCTCCTTTGCTTCTAATTTTGTACTAAAAACTACAAAATAATGAGAGAGAGAAACTCTCTTTGATAGGGAAGGGGAAATGTATATATTTGTTAGTTGAAATTTTCAAATTTATTTTTATAGCTTTATTGAAATATATTTCACATCAAATAAAATCTACCCACTGAAAGTATACAGTTCTCTGGTTTCCAGTGTAGTCTCACAATTGTGCAGCTCTCTCCACAGTCTAATTTTAGAATATTTTCATGACTTTCAACAGAAACTCTGTACCCATTACCTGTTCCTGCTTGTCCCTGCCTCCTGCCTCTGTGGCAACCAGTCATCTGCTTTCTTCCCTTAAAGGTTTGCCTATGTTGGACACACACAGAGATGGCTTCATACACCAAGTAGCTTTCACATTTGGTGTCTGTCAGCATGGTGCTCTCAAAGTCTGTCTGTGTGGTAGCATGGGGTAAAACTATATTCCTTTCTACAGTAGAGTAATATTCCATTATGAACATACTGTATTTTCCTTATCCATTGTCAGTTCATGGGTATTCGGTTGTTTCTACTTCAGGGTTGTTTTGGATAAATTCTGCTCAGAAAGGAAAGAGATTTTGTCATGACTGAGCAAAGATTCCCTGTGAAGGGGTAACTGGCAGACAGTGATAAACCTGCTTCCCCTGCACTTGTTCTGGCTTTTGCGGTGCACTGAGAATTCTCTCTTCCTCTGTTTCTAATCCCCTCTCCCTTCTGTAGCCCTTTTCCTGTCTTCCATACCCCCAACGCATATCCAGACCCCTAGATGTCTTTTTTGTTGTTTGCATTAAAATGTGACCAAACTGTGTCCCCAGAACTTTTGATATGACTACCTAATGGCATTAATGTGGACTCTCTCTTTGCTAAGTTGCAGATATGTCCCAAGAGTAGCCTCACTGACACTGATAAGCTGTGCATTTTATCTCTATTAAGCTGTTAAATAATTTTAAATGCTTTAAATACATAATTCTTCTCCCCTTCTGTCCAATTTGTGAGCTCAGAGCTGGCCAGGAGAGGCTGAGTTTATACTCAGAAGATCATGGTCACAAGGAAGGATAGTGATGACTGAGGTCAAACAGACTGAACACAGATGTCCTGTCTGAGGGAGCTGTTTATTGTGTCTCCTGCCGGTCTACTCAGCCACTTCTTCTATTCCTCCCTTTGTGCCTAGGATTAGGGATGCGGGGGGGAAAGTGAAAGGCAGGCTGTGGTAGGTGCATTTGTCTGACCTTGGAGGTCTTTCTGTTCTCCTTGTCCTGCACCCTCCTTCTCTCTGTTCTTCTCGGTTCTTCTGTCTGATGCTTTCAGGACTGACTTTCCACTTTTCCATTCAGCCTTGCCCCCTCCCTCTCTCCTGTCACTCCTCTGTGCTTCTCTTTTTCCCCTCCTCCCTTTTCTCTCAGCTCCTTCTCTCTTGTAACCCATCAAGATCTCCCATGCACAGGATTATCAAAGCATCTGGGAACTGTACTCCATGCATGCTGTGGCTGATTTGTACAAATGTGTTCTGACAGAGGCATGGTGCATCCCTATAATCCTGGGGCTCTGGGAGGCGGAGGTGGGAGAATGGCGAGTTTGAGGCCAGCCTAAGGAATTTAACTACTTAGTAAAACCTTGTCTCAAAATGAATGAATGGATAAAATAAAATAAAATAAAATATTTTTAAAACAGAGGAAGGAATGAAGTCTCAATTTCTAGGCCTCTGAGTCTTTGCTGAGATAACCAGTGATTTGCAGACCTGTTGGCTCCTCCCCCAGGGAGTTGTTGATTCATTAGTTTCCTTTTCTATAAAAGTGGGGATAATGATGGAGCTGCTCTGTGGACAGTGGTGAAGACTCAGCAGGTAATGCATGTGAAGTGCTAGATACTTAGTCGTTATTGGCAAATGCTCAGTGAATGCACTGTCCAGTGAAATTGTTTATTTAAAAACTTTTCCATCATGCACAAAAGTAGATCAAAATATGAACCCATCTATACATACCCATATACTGTACCATATATCACCTAGATTCAACATTTTTTCAACATTTTTTCAACATTTTGTTATACTTGGGGTTTTTTTCTATTCTTTTTGGTTGTTGAAATATTTTTAAACTATCAGCAAACCACTTACAGCATTTCGGCCCTATCTCCAGCCCTAAAAAGTATGAACACTTTCTTACATAACCTCTATACCAGTGGTGGCAAACCTATGGCACCCATGTTACTGTGTTTTTCTTTTAAGACAAAAGATGATAATATAGAGTTGTTTTTTCTAAATCAAAACCTCAGTATTGAGGTTTAATTGCAGCATTGGCACTTTGCAATAAATAAGTTTTGAGTTGCAGTTTGACATTCAGTCTTTAAAAGATTTGCCATCACTGCTTTATACTTTTGTCCAACCAGTTATATCAATGATATTCATGATGATTTCAGTATACTCTAATATTGAGTTTATATCCAGAATTTCAGATTATCTCTAAAATATCCTTTTGCTCTTGGTTTGGAATCAGAATCTAAATGCTATTCTCATATTATAATTGATAGTCATGTCTTTTTGAATGCAAAAGAGCCCCAACACACAGATATGTTGAGTTATTTTGTCATAGCAGGTTCCGTCTTTTGGATTTTTGTCTTTTCTCATGGTAGCATTAGAATTGTACTTCTGTTTCTAGTATGTCCCATAGACTGACAATTGACTCCAACAGCTCAGTTAGCTTTAGCTTGAGTGTTTTTGACAAGAAAGTGTCTTAGCGGTGCTGGACACTTCACCACTGGGGCATGTGAAACTCAGGGAAACAGAAGTTGTCACTTTTTAAACTTGAGCTTAACTTCCTCATTCTGAGTCATCTGCTCTTTGTATCCCTTTCAATAAGGATCTTTGACTAAAGCAATTGTTTTCTTAGTGAGTTTCTTACATTATGCTATTCCCTCTGCACTTCTCAGTTTTACTCACTGATGAGAGGTATTGAGTTGGCTTTAAATATTGTTTTGCTATAAGGAAGGCAGGTGTAGGGGGAAGGATTCTAAGTGGACCCCATGGCCTTGCATGCTCATGTAACCCTGTGAATAGCCTGATGGAGAACATGCACTGTAAGTAAGAGTGTTGTTGGGTTGGCTTTGTCTGCTCACAGAGAATCTTTAGTCCTTGAGATGGCAGCAGAAGAGGAAGTCAGAGAGATTGGAAGCGGCAGACAGATTCCAGACACTGCTGCTGGCTTTGTAGATGGAGGGAACTGCATAGGAAAGGGAATGTGGGTGTTCAGTAGAAGCTGAGAGTGATCCCTGACCAATAAACAGCAAGAGAACAGAGACCTCAGTCCTGCAACCATAAGGGACAGAATTCTATCAACAACTTGAATGGCTTTGGGGGCAAATTCCTCCCCAGAGTCTCTAGATCAGTGATTGCAAACCTTTCAGAGCTTTCTGTGATTAAAAAAAAAAAACAGCCTACTGCAGCACACGTACCATAGGTTTGCTATCACTGCTCTAGATGAAAATCCAGACTGGCCCACACCTTGAAAGTGGCTTTGTGAGGGTCTAAGCAAGAGCCCAGCTGAGCTCACTTGGATATCTGACCTACCAATTGGGAGATCATAAAGGGTTGCTGTTTTAAAGTCTCTTAAGTTTATGATGATCTGTTTCATACACAGCAATAGGAAACTACAAGCAGGATAAATGCTGTGTTAATTGTGAGTGTTCAAAATAAAGAAAGCTCTTTGTAAGTGATGGCTACTTCTGTCTTCCTCCTCTACTTTATATAGAAATTGTGTATCTTAATGACTAATTTGCTGTCAAAAAATTTGCACATATTAATACTGACTTGGAATTCTTGTTTTGGCTCCTTGAAAGAAAAGAGATGGTTTTAAAGGGATATTGACTGTGGAATAGACAGTGAAATCAACTTGTCAGTTACAGCTAAGATTATTTTGTTACTATTTTTTCTTCTGTAAAATATGTTTAAGTTGTAATTTCATCATGTGTAAGGGAGGCTCATGGCATTTGATAAGTTCATCTGTCCGTGGACAATCTACTTCAGCATCTCTGTCTGCATATTCACTCCTATTAAAGGCGGATGTTTCAAGTTATAAGGAGATTCCAAAGTACATACTTAATACAGGAAGTATGCAAATTTATTCTCTTGTATAAATAACATCCTGATTAATGAAATATTACATCACATGTTGCCATGGAAGGCATTTCATCCTACAACACTTGACTTCTGAGCTTAATCCATAGTTTCAATATTAATCTGTTGGATTTGTGTGAAATAATTTAGTATCTGATTCAAGATTTTTGGTGGAGAAAAATTGTGATTTTTTACTTTTTTAAAAAGACAGCTTTATTGAGATATAGTTTATGTGCTTAAAATTCATCTATTACAAGTATGTAGTGTGATGATTTTTTTTTCTAGAGTTGTGCAACCATCACCACAATCCAATTTAAAAATGTTTCCACACCTCAAAGGCTTCTCACAGTTCACACCCTGACCAAGCAACCATGAATCTGCCCTCAGGTTACCATTTCTAGACATGTCTTAAAAATAGAATCATATAATGTGTACTTTATAGTCTTCTGCCTCTGGCTTCTTTAAATTAGCATAAGGCTTTTTCTTTGTTTATTTATTTTGTTTCTTTGTTTTGGAGACGAAATCTTGCTATATAGCTAAAACTGGCCTTGTACTCACTATGTAGCCCAGGCTGCTCTTGAACTGACAATCCTCCTGTCTCAGCTGCCCAAGTTCTGGGATTAGGAGTCCATCACTGTGCTCAGCTTTAGCCTTAGGTTTTTAGTTCTCATCTGTGTTGTTGTGCATGTTAGTACTTAATTTCCCTTTTCTCTCAGAATAGTATTTCATTACATGGACATACCACATTTTGTTTATCCAATCACTAGTTGATTGACAAATGGATTATTTCCACTTTGGGTCTATTACGAACAAAGCTGCTATGAATATTTACATGTAAGTTTTTTGTGGATGAACCATTTTCATTTCTCTTGGATATATATCTAGGAGTAGAATTACTAGGTTGTATGACACATTCATGATTAACTTCTTTTTTTAATTAAGTTTATTTTGGTACATTTTAGGTATACACAGTGATCACATTCATCATAGGGAATTTGTACCTGTACATGATATATCTTGATTCTTATTTTTTTCCCATTCCCTTACCCTCTCTTCATGATTAACTTCTTTGTTTTGTTTTGTTTGGTACCAGGAATCGAACTTGGGTCCTTCTGCTTGCGAGGCAGGCGGCAGAACCACTGAGCTAAATCCCCGGCCCAAACTTCTTAAGAAATTACCAAATTTCTTTCTACAGTGGCTGTATTATTTTACATTCTCATCAAATGATGGAGACTGGGATTGGTCTCGGCCTCCTCACCATCACTTGCTGTTGCTGGTCATTTTGATCATAGCCACTCTAATGGGTATGAAGAGGTATCTCACTCTGATTTTGATCTGTATTTCCCTCAGTTAATGATACTGAACATGTTTGTGTTAATTAGCCATTTGTGTATCTTCTTTGATGAAATGTCAGTTTCAGTCTTTTGCCCATGTAAAACTTTGATACTTTATTTACCATTTATATGATATACACAGATTCTCTTTTACTTGGTGGCCTTTTTCATTTTCTTAATGGCAACTTCTGAAACACAAAAGGTTTTAATATTAGTTCAATTTATATGTTTTTTTCTTTCATGAATTGTACTTTGGTATCAGATCTGAGAGATTTTGCCTAACTGAAAGATTTTCTTACAGAAGTTAGTTGTAGCTCTTACCTTATGTCTTTGGTTGATTTTGAGTAAATTTTTATTGACAGTGTGAGGTAAAGGTCTAAAATAGCCCCCTCCCCACCTTGACTGAAGAATAATCAGGGCCTTCACACTGAGCTACAAATCAGCCCTTTAAATTTTTTTATTTTGAGACATGGCTTCCCTGAGTCCCTGCGTTGCCCTGGATGGGATTAAACTTTCGATCATCCTGCCTCAGCTTCTCAGAATGCTGGCTGGAATTACAGGTGCATGCCACCCATGTGTAACTAAAATAGTTCTTTTTTGAATGTAGATGTCTGCCTCTCGGGAAAACTATTTGTTGAAAAAACTTTCTTTTCACTATTGGATTGTCTTTGACATTTTTGTTGAAAATTAACTGATCATAAATATCAGGATTTACCCTGGATTTTGTTCCATTTATCTATATATTTGTCCTTATGCCAATATCATACTATCTCAATTACCATAGCGTTAGAGGGTAAGTTTTAAAATTGGGAAATAAAAATTCCCATTTTGATACTATGACCCCCCCCAAAAAAGTTGTTTTTGACTATTTTGGGTTCTTGGTACTTCTCTATGAATTTTTTTGCATCAGTTTTTCAATTTCTATAAAATAAATCCTGCTGAGATTTTGATAGAGATTGCCTTGACTCTGTGTATCAATTTGGGGAGAGTTAACAATATTGTCTTCCTGTTCATAAAAATGTAGTATCTCTACTTTTCAATTTCTCTCTGCCCTGCTTTGTAGTTTTCAATCTTGTACTTTTTATTACATTTATTTCTGAATTTTTAATCTTTTTGATGATATTATGAATAGAAGTAGGTTTTTGTTTCATTTTTGTTCATTGCTGATACATGGAAATAGAAGGCATGTTTGTGTAGTGATCTTGTATCCTGTGATCTTCCTGAACTAGTTTATTAGTTCTAGAAAGTTTGTGTGGGTGTGTGGGGGGATTCTTTAGGATTCTCTACAACCTGTTTGAGTAAAATCAAGTTTTATGTCTTTCTTTCCAATCTGGGACCTTTTATTTCTTTTCAATTTTTACCTTTCACTTAATTTCTTAAATAATTTTTATGTTGATGTCAGTTACATTTAGCATGATTTTAAAGACTATTTACCTGACTGTGACCTTTGAAAACAAAAGTATATGTTTCATGATAAAAAGAATATATTGGTAGAACAGAATTTTTTGTCTTGCACATTTCTTAAAACGTGGTACCAAACCACAGATATACTAAAACAACGGCAACAACAGAAACACAAGTGACACAAGTTAAAACATTTTAGAATTTTTTAAATTGTTTTCAATGGACAAGCTGGCAATCCATTTTATAATTTATAAAATTATTGCTTGCTGTGTTTTGTGCTTTAAAACCAAATAGATGGTTAGAATCTGAAAACATTTATAACTGGGTGGCTTCAGACTTGGGCTGGGGTTCAATGATGGCAAATTGAACACTTGCCATCATTGAATATGGTGGCATCATTGAATATGGTGGCAGTGAACAAAATCCTTACCTGGGAACTGGGTTTCTTCTTTGTTTTCTCATTTGTCTGCGCTTTTGTTTGAGAGCATTTGTTTCTGTCACAGTAACTGGTCTTCCCTTGACAAACGTCTCAGGTTCCCACCCCATCTTATCTATAAAACTTTCTCCAGCTCAGAGCAGCCACCTCCTCCAAAGGAAGGAAAATCTGGGGCCCCATTCAATTCTATATCCATTGTCCATGCCTTTGTGGAGACTTTTAGTGCAGGAAAGAGTTAAAGATCCATTTGTGTTTTCAAACAGCAGAGATAAACACTTGACTGAGCATAGCTAATTGGATTTTCAATTGAAAAGGCAGGCAGCAACAGACAGCAAGCCTTAGGGGAAACCAAGGTAAATTAGGGTCACCAATTGTGCACAGTTGCCACTTGGGTTTCCTAATTAAAAAAAAGGAAACTGCCCAGGGAGGAAAGGCACTAGGGGAGAGTGAAAAGCTATTGCTTCAAAACCTCCTGGCAAGGCAATCTTTCCAACTGACTTCATTCTCCTTGCTGAGTTGACCAAGCCCAGGAGTCAGTTCCCAGTGTTAGCATCTGGGGGGTGGAGGGGGGAGATTGCCCTGCACTGCAGCCTCTGCACCTCTGAAAATGTAGGACATCTGCAAGATTGGGGTGCAAAGGATAAACAGAGGATGTAAAGGCTGCACCAGTTCTGTGAGAAAACTTGGCTTTTTTCAAAAGTCATCACTGAAGTTCTGGAAGCAGCCATAATTATTACTACTAAAAAAAAAATCAGAAAAGGTACATTTTACTGATATAGCACATATCTGTCTACTCACAACTGGAAATGTAGAAACACTGGTAGATCATCACTGGACCTTTGCTCTGCAGGCTGGCAAATCTATGTGCTACCTTTCCAAAATTGCATTTAATTTCCCTGGAGCTATTGTACTCTCATGATTGATAGGAATCACTGTTAGGATAAGACACTGATGACTGACTATCTACTAAACATACCAGTAATTTCATATACTAGGAAGATAATGTGGCCAGATTTATATAACTCCCAGGAAGCCAAGTCTAGATTGAAAGTCATTCTGGATTAGAGGTCATGTGCTAGCCTGGTGTGTTGGCACATGCCTGTAATCCCAGCTACTTGGGAGGCTGAGGCAGGAGGATCACATGGTCAACCCCCCCCTGGGCAACTATTGAGATACTGCCTCAAAATATAAAATAAAAAAAGGCCGGGAATATAGCTCAGTGCATAGGCTTAGGTTCCATCCTCAGTAGCACAAAACAAAAGCAAAGGGACAAGCTGGGGATGTAGCTCAGTGGTAGAGCATTTGGATGTGTGAGGTCCTGGGTTCAATTTCCAGTACTGCGATAAAAACAAAAACAAAACATGTCATATGCTTCTTATGCCTATGAATGGCAAGAATTAAATGTAGACATTAAGATACATGCGACCTTTCTTTCTCCCTCCATTCTTTCTTCCCTCTTTCTTTCCAGTAACATATCAACTATACAACTCCTATTCAGTATATAATGGTACTGAAATCCAGAGTCTGGGGCAATGCACAAAGATCTCTCTGTAGCTGGTCTACTTTATTTGCTTTGCCGAATGAGACATTCACTATCAAATATGTTTTGAGTGCTTTGCTCAGAATGCCTCATTAAACAAAAAGGCACGCAATAAGGACTTAGCATCAGGCCATAGCAGGATCCCGTGCCCAGCAAGCAGTTCACCCTGAGGAACATGAGTGGCCAAGTACATATGTGTGAAACAAGCAGACCTGGGGCATTGCAAGAAGTTACTGTAATATGTGGAAGGGGTTACTGGTCATTATTTTAGATCCCAAGGCAAATGTTGAGAAACTGTTAGCTAAGAGATAACCTCGCAGAGCAGCCAGTATCTGGTGTCACACTGGACTTTGTAGTTCTCTCCCTTCCACATATTTTAGGAAAAAAATGTATGTGCCCTAACAATGTTACCAAATGTGGAGTTTTAATCTATATTGCCAGGGAATGCCAAGCAGCTGTGGGCCATCACCTCTGCTGTTCACATTGACATTGAGGGGTGATTAGACCTTTCCAGGGGCACCCTGAGGGTTAGGAAATTCAGACTGGTGGCGCTCTGTTGTGAAATATTCCCGGGTTTCAGCTGCTTTGGAAATAATCTTTTCTGAGGGCTTTATACCTTATTACTGATTTATTTTGGTATTTCTACTTCTAGTCAAAATCAAAACTAAGGAATGTAGAAGTATACTGGAAAGTGATTATTAAATTTGGTTTGAAACTTATTTCTTTTTTTTTTTTTTTTGATACCAGGGATCCAACTTGGGTCCTTGCACTTGCGCAGCAGGCAGCAAAACCACTGAGCTAAATCCCCAGCCCTGAAACTTATTTCTATAAATTTAATCATTCATTAAAAAATGCAACTGGGCACCACACATTCCTATGGTTTGTTTGTTTGCATGGTTGATTTTTTGTTTTTGTTTTTTGCCATACTGAGGATTAAACACAGAGTATGCCCCTGTACTTGGTAGTACAGGGAATGCCATAGTGAGCGAAGGCTGAAAACCATGCCCTTGTGGAGTTAACATTCTGGGATGGGGGTGGGACACGCTCTGTCCCAGAAGTTACATATTTGGAGGGCAGGAGGGCAGGAGGACCTCCAAGAGAGACAGGAGGGCGGGTGTGTGTGATATTTTCCAGTGAGCTGTTGTAAGGGAGTACCACTTGGAAAGGGCAGCTATGCAGAGACCTGGAGGAGAAAGGGAGCTGAATGCTGTGTATTTAGGTGGGGGATACTGGCTCCCAAAGTGCAGCTATGAGCAGGGCAAAGACCCTGAGGCTAGAGCTGAATGGTGGAAAGGGAGGCCACCATGTGGGACCCTGGAGAGAGGAAGTGGCAGGTGCAGCTTGGAGGAAGCCCTGGAGGCTGTCCTGAGCACCGTGATTCTCTCTGGGAATGAGATAGGACTAGAACAGTTAGAACTGTTTGGAACAGTTTGAACAGTTTGAACTGTTGGGAGTGCCTCAGTCAGATTCAGTTTCTGTGGGGAAGAAGGACCTGCATTGAGGAATCCCCCCAAGGAAGCCAGAAGCCCAGACAGTTAATGCTGGCTTTTGGACCTGGACGGTAGCATTGAGATGATAAAAAGTAATTGAATTCCAGAATTTAAAAAGAGAGCCCATAGGGTTGGTAAGGAATGATATTGTGGTACCAAAATCTGTAGTGTAGTGCGGGTATGATAGGGAAAGTGAACGTGGTGTCTCCACTTCAGTGAAGATTGGAAGGTAAAGAAAAGGCTCCCACATGTTTTGCTAAGGATCACAGATCCACTCTGGCATAACTCCTGATCTTAACTGTCCTTCTACACCTGAGATGGTTAAGATTTAGTTCTTGTGCCATACTTATAGGCACTCTTCTGTCCCTTCTCCACTGCCCTGCTCCTGAGAAATAATACAGTTTGATTCAAGGTACTTCCCTTTGCTGTGGCTGCTGGATTTCAAGACAAAGCTTCCAGAATGGTGAGTTTCCCCTCCCTGGAATCCTTTGAGAGTAAAGCTGACCTTCATTTATCACTGGGCCATATAGAAAACTGGTCTAGGTTTAATCCTGAAATGCTCAATAGATAAATGTAAAAGTTTTAGTTCAGATTTATCTGTCTTTCAGCCCTCAGGCAAAAGTAGAGAATGGTAAGAACAGCTAACCTGGCTCTGGCCACTTCCTTGCACCTCTAGTCAGCCACCACTGGCACTGGATGAGATAGTCTAAGGGGCACCTTAGATTGGTCACAGAACAAGAGAGACAGACAACCTTCTTTCCCTTTGTTCCTTTTCAAAATGGGAAAAACTGGGCCGGAGATTTAGCTCAGTGGTTTCGCCGCCTGCTGCACAAGCACAAGGACCTGAGCTCGATCCCCGGTACCAAAAAAAAAATGGGAAAAACTGTCATAGGTAGACATCTGTAGCACAGCAGGTTGGAGCCTTGGCAGGCCTTCTTCCCTCACTGTTTGAAATTCATACTTAGCTCCAAAGAGTGTCACCTAGTCTCTTCTACGTGCAAACCTGGCCGGAGCAGACCCCCACTGGAGATAGTTAAAATTACCTTTAATAGTCTGTCCCTTTAGAGGGAACAATTACATGTGGCTATTGAACAACTATGGTTATCAAAGCAACAATGAAAATCCTGTATAGCTGGGTATTCAAGTCAGATAAACCGTCAGCTTAGGGCCCGTCTTAAAGTGGTCTTTGCTTCCACAGGTATAGAAGATTTTTATTCCTTTTGATTCTTATTACAGGAGATCTCTGTTAATTGATCTACAATGTTCTGACTAGTCTTATTTATACTTATAAAACTAAAAATTATAAAAGTTATTATAATTCAACTTGGCCAAATACATCTGAGTGCCCTCTGGTTTACAAACAAGTTGTCTTATGTCTGTGTGTGTCTGTCTGTTCTAGTTGTTACAACATGTACAGCTGTTATGTTTGAGCTTTTTTCTTTTGGCATTTTGGATTTTTTAAGATGTTTGCCTGTAACTCAAGTTGGCTTATAGATAAATGTAATTAAAGACATGGTTCTTCCAGGTTGCCAGATAATCCAAATAATGTCAACTGATTTCACAAATACAGTACATATTGTTGTCTATGTATAAATGGGGAATCTTTCATTGGTCAAAATAATGTGTTAGTTGTTATGATCTGGCTCTCACAGGTCATATAAAAATTTGTTAAGATAATTAAAGACTCTTGGGCTTAGGAAAACTACATGACAGGACTCCCCTTGGTAAATAAAGGAGTGGCTGCCTGGAAAAAAATTATTCCAGCTTTTGTTCATGAAGGGGACCCCAATAATTTCCATAGCCTTGTGGGATATACATCGCCAAACATATCATTGTGATAGGTATACATTGGTCATGGGCTAAGTTTTCTGTGAAAAACCAAGGTTTTATTTAAAATATTCTTGGTACAAAACAAAATTAAATGACAAGGGATTTCATGTAACTGATATTCATTGTTATTTCATGGTGCACTAAACATCATTGATGCCTTCTGGGTGTACAGGTCTTCTAAGATATTGTTTATGGTAATGATCTTTTTTGACTCAGGTATCTGCCTTTCTCTTACATTCCAGCTACTTGTGATAAGAGGTACATGTCAAGCCAGCATGAGAAAAACAGTCAGATAATAGTTATCTTAAAAACTTATGTGATGTATGTTATATGTGTCACCACACTTAGGAATGCTCAGTCACCAAACAGTTGAAACAATGTCACACACTAAAATTAGAGGCTAGACATCATGAACTCCTAAGATACATTTATAGGCCAATACGTGTGTTCTCTTTAGATGGCATCCTACTAAAAGATAACAAATAAGAGTTTTCTTCATGTCATTTAATGTCTTGTGATCAGAGGAAGGTGTTTGACTGAAAGACTATTCCATACTAAGATGGACATGTAAGTGTTACAAAGACAATGTCATCATGATTGTCATGCTAAAATACTATGTGTGGCTATTGATTTTAAGTTTCTCTATAACACATAACTGTTGTCTGTTAACATTCTACAGGGAGGGCCAGGGATTTAGCTCAGTGGTTCTGCTGCCTGCCTCACAAGCACAAAGACCCGAGTTTGATCCCTGGTACCAAAAACAAAACAAAACGAAACAAAATATTCTACATGGATTCAACTACTAAAACAACCATGGTTGGTAAAACATAACAGCCCTCTAACTGTGCTTTATACTTCAAAAGTGCTTGATGTCTTAACTATTATAATAGTTAAGCTCACTGTTCCTACTAAAATACTTATGTCACTGATCTTCTCTTCTGGTTGTTCAACAACTAAAGTTTGGAGACCAAAACTAGAAAGGTAACTGGGCTATGAGGACAACCAGTATTTTGGCCCTGGTCCCTCAAGGTCAACAAAGATCCAGGACACAAAGGAACCTTTCCTACAGAATCCTATGTCTTTGGAAAGTCACTTGACCTCCTGAGCAGGGAGGTTGCTGGGCACCAAAGGACAAATGTACCGTGTGCCAAAGGAGAGTCACCAAGAGGGAAAAGTCTCCTGCAATTTCACTGAAAGTAACATGGTCAAGCAAGGCCGTGACCCATCCTGATGGCTGACACTGACAGAGGAGCTGAGAGGCTCTATGCATAGTTCCAAAGTAATGTCTGAGGAGGGGTGGGGATTTAGCTCAGTGGTTCCACCGCCTGCCTCGCAAGCACAAGGACCTGAGTTCGGTCTCTGTTAACGGAAAAATAAACAACAAAAAAAAGTAATGTCTGAGGAGACTTAACTGACCTTGAAAGATAACAAGAGGGTCATACTGATTGACACAGGTTTCACTTTAACTTGGTCTTAAACACCCAGCAGAAAAGAATAACTAAAAGAGGTATAAAATAATGCCATAATAATAAAGCTAGATATAAAAAGGGGCTCCAGTCACTGACCCCTTCTGGCAGTTTCTAGGTACACCAGTAGCTGACCACAGTTATAGATCATCAGAAAAAAACTGTGATAAAATCTTTAAGACCTCAGCTAGAGTTTTAAATTTCTTAAGCGAGATTTATTCTTCAAATTGTCTCTTATCTCCTTACAGCTAAAACTAGAGAGATTTATAACAAAGTATCAGACTTATACATAAACTCTATCAAGGAAAGAATCTAAGAGCTAGCAGGTTACAGTCACTATTTCAATTTCTAAGTGCAACTTTCTGCCCAACCTGCCCTTTCATTCTAGTGTGCTCATGCTTGGACTATCCATGCTCTAATTTCTTCAAAGTTTTGTTTATTCTCGACTAGAGGCTGCCAAACTCCAGGGAGTCATACAAATGGAACCAATGACAAATGTGCTGGACTTCTTTAACTGGGATCCACCAGATCGACCTTGTAAACAGCTCATAATTGCTAAACTATACAATAGGACTTCTATGTTGGATTCTGAAGTCCCCTGGTGGAAACCCTTATTGGCTATATTCATAGCAATCCTGCTGACCTTATAATTTGGCCCATGTATTGACTGTTTCTTTGGCTTTGTCTCCTCCAGACTTAAAGCTATATGGCTACCAAGATGACAATGCCTGGCACCTATGGAAGGCCTTTAGATAGACCCTCTGTAGAGTAACTCGGACTGCTGATCACAACTAGGACCCTCTCCAACTGGAAGTAACCAGATTGGTCTTTGCCCTTTGCCCCCTCACAGCAGTTAGGGGTACTTCTTCAGAGGGGGGAATATTGCATATAGGTAAGTTAATTAGATATCTTGTAGGCAGTTAGACAGGGCCAGCCCACAGGAGCCAACATGGAGGAGAGTGAAGGCACCTTCTCTAAAGGCCAACATCGTAAAAGGAGAGAAATTAGTAAAAGGCCATAGATTTATATGATCTGAAGAGAAACCAGAGTATAAAAGGAGAGAAATTAGCACACCCATGTAGGAAGAATAGCAGTGATTGATGTTCTAAACAGGTATCAATCACCTGGGTGGGGGGCCAAGGTCTTAACCTAGCCTCTCCAGGAAATATCCCTGACCCCCACCCTTACTGAAAATCCTTATACTTGCTGTGACTTGCTCCCCCATTTGATCCTCATTTAATCACTATTACCTGGGTGACTGTACTTGTAATCTTATTGGTTGGTCATGGTTTTGTGCCACCTCATGCCCACGTTGTAAATTTCCATTGGGTCTCATAGTTTTATCCCACTTTGTACCCACCTCAGGACACGGCTTTGTGGGTAAAACATCTTTGAACCGTGGGGTGGGTGGGCAATCCACTTTCCAGAACCCTTTCTATCTCTTAGGCAGAAGCTTTCTTTCTCCCAATAAATTTTTCCAACTCTTGAAAAAAAAGAAAAGAAAAGGCTCCCACAAGAGGCCAAGTGTGTAGGGCAGTGCTTTTGTTTATCCTCTTGGCATTAAGGTGACTCAGTTGCCACAGGGGCCACTTGCTGAAGGGCTGTCATGTGTCCTCTGCATTCTGCTAATATGGTACTTCTGGGTCAGCAGAACATTGAGAGCTTTGTCCTACCCTGACAGCTTTCCGCTTCAGTGGAGAGAGGAGCTTCTTTGACTGTAGGTCAGAAGAGAGATCCCAGCAGAGCAGACAGAGTACTTACTCACAGACTGTTTATAACCTGAGGATGCAAAGAAAAGAACCAGAGCAACTTTGCAGAGTAGCAAGTGTTCTTACTTGTAGAATGCTCTTACTTGCCAAAGGAATTTTTTAAATTAGAAATTTCACTGCTTTGAATATGAGTGAATGATTACATTTTTTTTTTTTTTTTGGTACCAGGGATCAAACTCAGGTCCTTGCACTTGCGCAGCAGGCGGCGAAACCACTGAGCTAAATCCCCGGACCCATGATTATATTTTTTTGAAAAAAAATTGTTGTTGGTCTTCAGAGTTTGCTCTTTAGGAATCCACTTCCTTTCTTACACTTAATGACTGTTTAAGAAGATGAAAAGTAGTTTTCTTTTGTACTTTTCTACATTTAAGCTGACAAAAGAAGAGTTCAGAAAAACTTGTATAGAATAGCTGAGTGGGAACATGGATTTGGGGCCTTTTGTTGGTGCTTTTTTAGCTTATTATTTCAGAATATTTCTGATTTTTTCCTCACCAGGTACCAAAAATGTAAGAACCTAATTTTTACAGGTTTTTTCCTTATTTACTTCTAAATATGCTCTCTACTTATATTCTTCTTAAAATAATTTTATGGATTTAGAATATGGATATAATAAAAAAGCATCCATTTGAAAAAGAGTTTGAGCTTTGACAAATGTATACACCATGTGCCTGCAACTATAATCCATATATAGATCACTGGCATCATTTAAAAAGTATCCCGTGTACCCCCAGCCCAGGCAGCCAAGATCTGCTTTCACTCACAGTAGATTGCATTTGCCCTTACCAGAACTTCACACAGATCGAATTGAACAATAAGCACTCTTGTGTCTGGCGTATCTGGCTTAGCATAATAGCCTGGAGATTCATCCATGTTGCTGCTTGTCTAGGGATTTAATTTCTCTTTTTGCCAGATAGTGTTCTGTTTTATGGACTTAGCACAGTTCACTGTTCATGGATACAGGGTTGTTTCCAGTTTGTAGAAATTGTGAATAAATCTGAGATGGATACTTATGCCCAAGTCTTGTTGAGAAAACACACTCTGTATCAGTTTTCTTTGGAAAATGCCAAGGAGAGGAGTTGCTGTACCCTCTGGTAGCTGCACACAGTATGATTGTTATGTCCTTTTGAAAAATTGACCCTTTTACCATTATGAAACATCTTTCTTTATCTGGTAATATATTGCTTTGAGATCTGCTTTGTCTAGTGTAATCACTTTAGGTTTCTTGATGTTTGTGTTGGCATATTCATTCTTCCCCATTATTTTATTTGCAAAGTATATTTATATTTAGAGTGTGTTTGTTATAGGCAGAATATAGGCGAGACTAGGATTTTTTTTTAATCCAGGCAATCTCTGCCTTTTAATTTAGAATTTTAGACCATTTACTGTTAAATGGTTATCAGCATAGTTGGATTTAAGCCTCACATCTTCCTATTTTCTATTTGTTCCTTTTTCTTCTTTTTCTGTATTACTTAGAACTGAATATGTTTTAGTATGGAATGTTGTTGCCACTGCTGGCTTTATTGGCTGTGCTTCTTTGTATTATTTATTTTTCAGTGCTTCTGGGAAGCTTGGCTTGCTTGAGCTCCTGGTACCCTCACTGACAGACTCTTCCTTGGGCCACTTGAGTCCCCTCCCAGCCTTGCAGAGCAGAAAGTACCTCTAGGCCAGAGCCAGTTCACTGAGGGGCCTCCTAGTTTATTTCTTTTATCATATCACTATGTCATTTCCATGTCTGAAGATATCTCTTTTGTGCAGTTTTCTGGTTGAGTATGGTGAAAGATTAAGCCTGGTGCTTGTTACTGTCTTGTGCCCTGAAATGTAATCTTATTTTATTTTGTGGTACTGAGGGTTGAATTCAGGGCATTTGAACTGAGCTACATTTCCAACTCTTTTTATTTTGAGACAGGATCTTACTAAATCACTCAGTTGCCGCAGCTGGGCTTTAGCTTGCAGTCCTTCCTCAGCCTCCCAGAGTGCTGAGGTTAAAGGTGTGCACCACCACACCCGGCTTGTAATTTTATTTTTAAAATAAAATATTTGGCTCTAGTGGGGAAATGCATTAAGTATTTGAAGCTGAGGCTCTTTGTAAGGTCTTGGGCATATAGCACCTTTGCCATAACTTCACTGACCAACACAGAGACAGAGACGGTTTCACTGTTCTACAAAAGTGCAAGCAAAGCCAAGCTAAGAAGGAGCAGCTTTGAAAGAGTCCAAATCTGCACAGTATGTGATGATCACTGCGCTGAACCTCCCAAGTGCCCAGTGCTATGCTCACACAATCTCACGTCTTCAGTGACTTCCTGTGGGTCACTGTTAGCCCCCTTGCGTGGGAGAGGAGCTGGGGAGGTGGAGTGACTCAAAGACAGTGATGAGCTGAGCTAGAATACACTTTGTGGAAGAGCTAGAGTCTGTGCACTTCAAGGGTCATGCTCCTAACTGCTTTGGAGAGCTACTAATCTAATAACATTTTTGAAGTCTTCCCTTCAACTCTGGATCAGTTGTCTTAGGGACAGTGGTGGGATTCAGGCTCCCTGGTGCCAGGACTTCCTCTCTGCTTGCTGCAGACCAAGTGGTAGGATTGATCTACAAGAATGGTTCTTCCCCCTCTATCTTCTCTATCCCTCCTTTCTTTCTTCCTTTCCTCTTCCCTTTCCCTTAGCAATTTGTCCTTACCTGATCCAAGAGTGCATCATGCGGTCGCAGGAAGTCTGGGGCATATTTTATGCATGAGAGGACCAAGATCCATTAGTAGTAAGAGAGTCTACCAAAACTACACAGTTCACTGGTATACAGCAGGGGCCAGAATTTAGGTTGCACCACCATGTGGAAGACAAGGGGTCAGCTGACTTGGGAACGTTGTGACATCAGTGAGGTAGAATCTTCTTGTCAGTGCCACAGAAACAAGAGCAAGTGACAAGAAAGAGACTGAGGGGGAATTAAGGTAGTTGTTGAGGGTACATTTCTTTAAGTGATCTAGAGAGAAGGATCATCCCCATAAAGACCAGGAGGAAGAGCCTCCTATAATGAGGGGGAGGGGGTTGTCATGAGCTGGGGCAGGAGAATGCATAGTGTGTTGGGAAATAGTCACCTAGCCAGGGTGGCAGCGCCACCTGCATGAGTAGGTGGAGGGTAGGGCTTACTGCAAGTGTCTGGGGACGCTCTGGTAGGTTTCGAGCAGATCCGAATTATGTTTTAAAGTCATTTTAGCCACTTTCTGGAGAAAGAATTGTTGGAGTCTAGGTGGGGGGCTGGAAGCAGAGAGAAGACTTTGGAGGATCTTCCGTGACCCATGGAGATGCAGGGATAGGTGAGTTTGGGTTGTGTCCTGGGCTGGAGCTTTGGCTGGCTGACCAAAGTGGTAAGACAATACATGGGGAACATAAATGCCATCTGACAAAGGAAAGAAGAGATGGCACGTAGCTTGGGGGGATTACTTAGTTTCTATAATTTAGAGGAATAGGCTCTATAAAGTGTATTTCCATAAATTATTCAAAACTTTGAAAAGAAAGAAACTAGCTGAAGTGTAGAAAGCTGAAAGGGGACAGAGACACTGGAGCAGTGGCAGAATCAACATATGCTCCTCCAAACCTACAAAATGCTTTGCTTCCTAAGGCTCTAAGCCTCAGGATGGTCTTGTGCCTCTCTCCCTCCTGTATCCTGTGTATGCCTGTTGCCTCCCTGTCCTGCCTGATGTCACAGCTGCATCTTCACCCTTAGCAAGGTAGCTCATTTCTGACCCGTGGTTCAATCCTGTGGAAGGACCCCTTCTCGGGTAACGCACTGCCCTTGCCTCCACCAAAACAAATCCCACACCTCTCTTGTTGTCCCTTGGCCAGAAGAAAAATCCAAATGAAGAAACCAACACACACACATACACATAGGTGAATATGCACATGTGCACATATGCATGAAACATACACTTGCAGTCAGTGCACAGTGAGTACACAGTGTACACCTGTGCACGTACACACATGCACTTTCCTGCCTTCCTGGGTTATGTTCTGCATGCCTCCAAGGATCCAAAACACTGGCATCTTGTTGATACCCCTCTCCCCTTGTCACTCTTGCCCTATCATTTTCCCTCTTTACTGCTGCCACCTTAGCTGCTGCCATCATTATCCTGACCTAGATATTTCAGAGCCTTCTTCACTGGCTATCCTATTTTTTTTTTTTTCTTTCTGCACTCCTTTTCTAAGTGTTATGCAGTAATCTGAGAACATGGTCATATTCTAAACCTGTCCTTAGCCTCCACTGGAGGATAAAGAATCGCTTGTCTCTGTCACTCAGGTCACCAAAACCAGCCTCCATCTTTTTTCCTTTGTCTAGTATCCCAGCACTCACCTCCACTGCCTGCCCTATGTTCCTCTTCCATCTGGTGCTTCTCTCAAAGATTCCCTTATTCAAGAATTAGCTTACAGTGCCTTCTTTCCCATTATAAATACAGTCAGCCCTCTATATCTGCAGGGTCTTCATCTGTAGACTCAAAGGCAATGGCAAATGCAAAGTATTTTTCAAGCATTGCGTGCGTACTGAGCATTCACCAACTTTTCTCATTGTTACTTCCTTCCTAAACAATACTGTATAAAAACTCTATGTAGCATCTGCATTGTATTGAGTATTATAAGTAATCTAGAGATGAATTAAAACATACAGGAGGATGTGGGTAGGTTCTATAAAGTGGTAGGTTACCACTTTATGTAAGGGAATTGAACATCTGTGGATTTTGGTATGCATGGGGGTCCTGGTCCCCATCTCTCACAGATACTGAGAGACAATGGAAGTTGCTTTTCTGTTGTTCCAGGGGCACTGTGTGGAGCCAGTAAGTTCATTTGGCACTTATTATGGAAAACATAGCATTCCTAGGTTCCTCTTTTATGTCATTTCCTTAACTGAAGTATAAATCCTTGGGACACCAAAGATAGTCTTTTACACTATTTCTTCTTTGTAATTCCATAGAGTCTAGTTTAGCCTTTTACACATCAGAAGAGCTGATTCTATTTTTGATTGATTTTCTATTTCAGTATGAAATGATTTTAACTGCCTTCAGTATAAAGGTTTTATTTATAGCATTTAGTGTAAACTGTGTATCTGTGTATGGTGTGGTTTTCTTAGGATGAAGACTGCTGTGTGAGGTGCTAGTCTGTAGGTGGCAGGATGAACATCCTTTGAAGTGCTGAGATGAGCTGGGCAGCTGTTTTGAGTAGGCAGGCCATGGAAAAGCAGCTGTGACCCTTGTCCTCCGCAAAGAGAAGGGATAAACCATTGATAAAGCCCATGTTGCTTCTTGTGGGAACATCTCCACTTCTGGGATGGTGTAAAGCACCAGATATAATTACTGTACCTTCTAAATGTTCTCAACAAACTAACTACAGGTATTCATAGTATGTGACTTAAAAGAAAAACCACTACTGCCATTTAATAGGCCAATTACTATATTCCACTGGTGTAAGTTAAAACAAGTTTGGGCAAAATCATCAGAGATACCTTCTCATTGCTCTAGTAAGTAGTCATTTTATCTTCATTGAATTCACTTTAATTATGAAAAGATCTCCAGCCTTGAGTTGCTTGAGGAAACACAGAACCAGATAGGTGGCATGAAGCTCAATGCAGTCAGGGCTAGCCTTCTTACCAGCCCCCTCGACAGCAGTGGCCACCATACCTCCCTGCATCCACTGTTAAGATTTTGTTCTTTTGAGTCTTTTAAGCCTTTGCTAACCTCTTCACATTGTAATAGAAATATTCTCGGGGTAGTTGTAGGCAGACATTATTAGTATACACTGTCACACTAACGTGTTGATTTTAGGTTAGGCTCTAGAGTGAGATGAGGTGCAAGAACCATCTGGGGACAGCCATGGTAGCAGATCAGTGTCATATTGCAGAGAGCCTTGGGGAGGTAGAAACGGTATGAAATCGTAACATCAGATTTCAACTTTGCTCAGGGCCTTTCGTTTCAGAAGAAAGTGTTCCTCAGCCCTGGATTTGAGACTGGTTTTTATTTTTTATAAAAAATTTCCCACATATTAAAAACTATTCACCAGCAGGCTTTTTGGCACTTGGAGGTTGTCAGCAAACATTGAGTATTGAGTAACTGATATCCATCACATCAGCCCCCTTGTGTGTGATCCCTCAGCCCACTGGGTACAGCCCAGCCTCTTGGCACATTGGAACCCACCATGGCAAAAAGCACCCAGCCCACCAGCCCTATGGGGACTTCTCCTGCCTGGATGCGGGACTCAGTCTCTCCTTATCTCAGTTTAGGTTTCCTGCCTATGAGCACTAGTATATATATTTTTCTCTCTCCTGACTCTATGTGAGCCCCATCCCCTTATGCAGCTTGCACCTGAACCCTCTGAGGCTGTCCCCAAGCCACACTGATCCTCCCTCAGTATATATTCAATGTGTGTTGAGCTGATTTGGTGGTAGCCATTGTGCTAGAGGGTAGAGAGAAAAGCAAACAAGTGATCCCTTCTCTCACATGGACCACCTGAGTTGAGGAGCCACCTTCCATAGTGTATACACCAAGCTATCTGTTCCTAGGCTATGCCTTGTAGAACAGGACAGTGCTAGAGATGTTTCCATCTACCCCAGGGACATGGCAGGGAACCAGAGAAGGCCACACAGATTACCTAGAATGGGTCAGTATGAATCCCTGCCAAGCACCTGATAGTGTCTTAGTCACTTTATTATTGCTGGGACAAAGTGCCAGCTGCCTGCAACTCAAAGGAGAGGTTTGTTTTGGTCCTGTTTTCAGTCCATAGTTAGCTGGCTATAAGGCAAGAAGGGCATGGGAGAAGGACTTGTCAGAGGAAAGCTGCTCATATCATGGTGGCCAAGAAGCAGAGAGCAGAGGTCCAGTGGAGGAAAGATTTCATGTTATGGCAACCAGGAAGCAGAGAAAGAAGCAGAGACCTAGGAATGGAGATATACTCTTCAGCCATACCCCTGATGAATCCACAGATGAGTACAGTGCTTCCAAGCCCTGAAAACTTCGAAGCAAAAGTCCCATATCCCAGGGTGCCAATGGGCAATGGCAAGTCATTAAGAAGGAAAAACAACCAGAAATTAAACATAAGGAAAAATTTTTCAGTTTATTCACAGATAGGAACCTAAATTAAAGTTATTCTGAATTATTTTTTAATGTTCCAAATTAGCAAAAACCCAAAAGTTTAATAACATGCTTTTGGTATAGTCATGGCCCGCTTATACATCACTGGTAGGGTATAGACAGGTCCTACCCCAGTGAAGGTCCTTTGGCCATGTTTATTGAAATAAAATACCAGAATGGCTACATGACCTTTAAAGCAGAAGTCCTACCCGGAGGGAGCATCCCCTATTCCTATGAGGAATTGTGTAGGTAGGGGGTTGTTTATTGCAGCAGTTTTAATGTATTTTTAAAATTTAGAACCATACTATCCATTTATAAAATTAAAATAAAGCATTGCAATAAGGTGAGACAAAGTCTTGAAAACAGTGCAAACCCAGTGCTGTGGGAACACAGGTGAGACATGACGACCCCAGCTGGAGAAGGGTGTGATTCAGAGATGGCTGCTGCAGGGAAGGCTGCTTGAGATCCCAAGGTAAGATCTGGCTGTAGCCAGGTAATATGTGGGGGGGCTGTAAGAAAGCAGTGGACAAAGTGGATGGCAGAGAACTTTCAAGGGGTGGGAAAAGAGAGATCCTGAGTGTGAGAGTCTCATGTGAAGATGGGAAGTGGGGTACACAGTAAATGTGGTACATGAATACAGTATGCAGAGCAGCCATATTTGAACCCTGTACTGCTCCTGCACATTCACATGGGGAAGGCAGAGGCAGAACAAGTTGTACATCACCAGGTGCAGACCAAGGGAGGTGGGCCTTGTCCACCATTTTCGGCTGCACCAATGGGAAGTTTAAAAGCTTAGCAATGGTATGATCAGATCTTGGGCAGCAGCATGAAAGGTAGATTGGAAAGAAGCCTGGCTGAGTGCTAGGAGCCTCCTGAGGATGCTGTTACATAATGTAAGGAAGTGATGCTGTTTGAAGTTTCAGCATCTCACCCTGCAAAGTAGATGTGGATTTAATTCAAGGCAGCCAAGTGTTATGTTTTTGTGTGTATCTCCAATCAGATTACAATGGCTTTGGGTACCCCTTCATTTTGCACATACAGTGTTATACCATAAATGTAAGATTTTCTTTGGTTTTCAATAGGCTTTTATTGAAATATAACACACATATAGGTATAGGAAAATGTTCAAACCATGGGTTCATAGCCTCATGAACTATCATAAAGCAAACACAAAATTGGTTGGCCCCGGCTCTGTTTCTTCCTTGTTAGGATTGTAGTTAGACTCAGCTCATTCATACTCCCTCTACATTCTCTCCAGGCCATGTTTGATATGTGATATTCACTCCTGCCATGAATTTCTTTATACCAATTTTAGTCCTTGTTTTTAGAGAAGTCTTTGGAAACTATAAGTCAGATGGCTTATTTGAATATTTCTTTTTCATTTTAAATTGTCTTAAATCTCTAATTGTTTGTTTTTGGTATCAGATGTGCATACACAGAATGGTGATAAATGAAAAAATTGACCACACTCTGGAAATAGTATCAGCCAGAGATTTTTACTTTTCTGTCATTGTATGAGAAAGTAGTTTTAAGAGGCTGAAGAGAACCCAGGCATTGGAAGGGTTTCGATAGAATTTTCTTGCCATTTTATTCTCACATTTCCCTTCCAGTCCCAGTTTCCTTTGTTCTGTTCTGAGTTCTGAGCCAGTTGCTTGGAACATTCCATAGATTTTTCTTTGGCCACGTGCATCACCATTTTTGCTTTTCTTTATTGTACTCTTTAATATTCAGGATCCCAAATCTCTCTATTATCTAAATGGATGATTTTATTAATTAATCTAAGAATATTTTGTTGATACTTTGGCAGAACGTGGATGTGCTGAATTTAAATTGGGAGCAGAATGGGTAACTTGAGTTTTAGAAGTCAACCCACCTATTTACAATGTTGCAATATTTTTTCATTTATAATATTTTCATTCTATAAAATTCTAAGAAGTGAAAGCTACCCTCATAAATATCTACAATTATTATTGTCAGTTAAAAATTTTTTAAAGGAAGTGAAAATTCTGGTTGTATAAGTAAAGTTAAATGAAAATAATCATATTTACAGTTTACATGAAACAGATGATTATAATTAAATTATTCATTTCAAATTATATTTCCTCCTGTTGGAAGTTGAAGAAATGAAAGGGAGAATTACTCATTGGAAATATAGGTTAGCAAAACTCAGCCAGGAGGGACATGACATGCTAAGGGAATTTTCATCTTGTATATCTGTATGCTGTTTTTCTTTCTTTATGAATTTGCCTTTTCTACTTGTCTTGTAAAATTCACTTTATTTTCACTTGTAAAGAACATTGTATATCCTGAACAACTCAGAGTGCGTGCTTCTGTCCTCTGTATTACCAGAGGCCTTTGTAATTACTGGAGTCATATGCCAGTGTATGCAAATAATTTTATCTCTATACAAATATAACACACATTTCTGGTTAGATTTATGCCTAGGCATTGCATTTTTTGGTGTTACTATAAAATATACACTTGTTTAAATTTTCCATTTTTCATTGCTATTATAGGGAAATCATTTACCAGTAGCTGTGTGTACAAAATAGAGAGTTCATCAAAAAATTGTGTGCACACTTCAGGAAAAGAAAAATAATAAATATCTGGAAGCTAATGGCCACCACTTTGAAAACTTCTTGTAATTGTAGGAGCCAATGGTAACGTATTAATCTCATGATGTCTCAATAAATTTAGTATTAAAATATTTGTACAAGTTTTTCTTTTCCTGAAGTGTGTATACATTTTTGGTGGACTCTATATATTTATTATTCTATTTATAATTACTGGATTTCTCAAATAAATTAGAGATTAGAGTTCTTTAAAGGGTAGTGTTCTTTTGATTCCATTATCTCTCAATTAAAAAAGATTGATTCTGGAGACCTGGACTGACTGGCCCTTGAGAGCTGGGCTGTGGCTGGAAAGGCATCTGGGACCAGACAGCGGCAGAATCCAGAAAGACCATTGTTCTGAGCTCAGGAAGATGGTGCAATGGTGAATAGCAGAGAGAGGGCCTCTCCAAGGCTTGATGTTGAAAATTGAAGCCTACTGAGAGAGCGAAGAGAGCCACTGAAATAAAAACACAGTGGACTGCAGCAGTTGGTGAGTTGTTGGGGTCAGCACCTCCTACTGGAGCTGGACTTGGGGGAAGAGTGGTTGAAACCTGCTGTGGAACTATGCAGAGTTCAAACCCACAGGAGGTCAAAGAGCTCAGTTCCAGCCGCACAGACAGAAACCAGCCTGAACTTCAGTGGACTATGGCTAGCTCACTGAGATTAATCAACTCAAGATCTGTATGCTCCCCATGTTGTCTACCAGTGACAACAGAAACACACCTTGAAGGGGACATTGTTTTTTCTTCATTTCTCTCTTTTCTTGTTTGTGTTTTTGTCCTGTTTTGCTTTTTCTTGATTGTTCTTATTTTTATAGGAGCTTGAATACGGTTTCTAGTTTTCTTCTTGCTACTGGTTTGTTCTGTTCTTGTTTTTTTTTTTTTAATTCTTTTATTGGTACATTTTAGGTATACAGTACATTTACATTTATCATTGGGTGCTTGCACCTGTACATGATGTATCTTAGTTCTTATTTTTTTCCCCATTGCCTGTGCACCCTTCACCCCCTCCACCCGTCCCTATTTACATAAATTTCATTTCCATTTTTTTCTCATAATTTTTCCTTTTCCCTTCTTCCCTTTCCCCTTCCCCTCCCACCACCCCTACACCTTTGGACCTTTTCCTATTTCAAATTATGAATTAGTCATTTTAATCCTTATTTACACTTTCAGTTTCTCACACTAGAGAAACTATTCGGTATTTACACGTATGTGTCCTATTTATTTTACTTAAGAGTATGGCCTCAATATGCATTCATTTAGCTATAAATGTCTCTAGTTTCTCATTCTTTATGGCTCTGCTCTTGTTTTTATTCTTTCCTTCTCTCTTTTCCTCCTGTCTTCACCAGTTTCCCAAAGTTTGCACGATCTTCCTGTGTCCTCTAGCTGTACTTCTTCTGTTTCTCAATTCCGCGCCCCCCCCAACTCCTGAATCTTCCTCCCAGTGGGTAAATTTGCTATATTGAAGGGCTTATTTACTGTGAACATATTTCTGGTTTGTTCTAGATTTTGTTATATAACCACAAATCTAGTTCATACAGTTAAAGATGGCAAGTTAATAGTTACCACAGTTTGTTACTTTCTAGGCTGTATTTGATGGCGATTGTTAATGCTGATTGTATTACTTTAGGCCAAGGTGACATAATTGTTCTAATCGTTGTTCTTGGTATACCAAGGCGGAGATTGCCTCAGGGTCATTAAAAATACTATAGGCCAGTGCCAAAGAACCAGAGACTAGGTCGAGGCAGCAACTTCTCATCCCCAATAAGCTGAAGAGGATCTTGCAACAGACTCAAAAGCCAAAAGCCTGCTATATTGGGAAGACACCTCTGAGAAGTAGCCATTTCCTTAACGGCTCTAAATACTAGCAATTAAGATAGATACCCCCTGAATGGAGTCTACAAATATCAGCCCAGGAATTAACCCAAAAACATCAACAACAAAAAATTAGAAATGAGAAGACATTTAAACAAGACACAAACCCAGACTGTCAATTCAGCAAAGGCAAACCCAGGGGTCAATGAGGTGGAACAATCCTAAAGTCAGCCACTTGGACTCCCTCAAGTGGTAACAATGTAAGTAACAAAACAGATGAAAGAGGCTCTGGAAAAAATCAAATTAGAAATAATTTCCCAGATAACTACAAAGATAGTGACCATAATGAAAGACATGATTAGTAACTCTAGAGCAAATACAGATTTTAAAAAAAAAAAAAAGAGGACCTGAAGAAAGTGATGGAAACCATGAATACCCAGAATAGGAAAAAAAAATGGAATACATAAAACACATCCAAACAGATATCCAAGAGACTAAAAATTTCATTGAAAGTTTCCGCAGCAGAATAAGTGAATGTAAGGACAGAATTTCAGATGTAGAAGACAGGATTGCAGTTAGTGAATATGAAAAGAAAGATTTCTTTTTTTTTTTGTACTGGGGATTGAACTCAGGTCCTTGCGCTTGTGCAGCAGGCGGCAAAACCACTGAGCTAAATCCCTGGCCCAAGAAAGATTTCTTAAAAATAGCAAGGGATCATGAGAAATCAATCCAACAGTGACTAGATGATGCAAAAAAGACTAACTTAAGATTGATTGGAGTCAATGAAGGAGTAGGAGATAGCACAAAAGACATAAATAAACTACTCACAGAAGTAATCGCAAAAAACTTCCCCAAACAAACAAAACTTCCCAGAGAAAAAGAATTTGACAAGTGAGGCAAATACAACTCCAATTAGCTGTAAAAAAAAAAACAACAAAAAACACTACACCTAAGCATATAATAAGTCAAGATTTCAGAAATCCAACAAAAGAACAAAATATTAAAAACAGAGAAAAGAAAAATATCACATACAAAGGAAAGCCCATCAAAATCACAGCAGACTTCTCAACACAAACATTCAAGTCAAGGAGACCCTGGAGTGAAGTGTTTCAAGCCCAGGAAGAAAACAACCTCCAACCCACACTGATGTATCCTCCAGAACTATCTTTCAAAATTGACGGAGAAACAAGATATTCATGACAAAATACACCTGGGAACTTCATGAATACCAAACCAGCACTTCAAAATATTCTAAAGAATATCTTAGAAAAAGACAATGAGGATTACAAGTCCATGAACCTCAACAGAATGAATCCATCAGGCAAATCAAGAAATTAAATGGGGGGCTGGGAATTCTGAGTTCAATCCCCAGTACCAAAAAAACCCAAAGAAATTAAATGAGGAGGAGGAGGAGCCAACAACAGGAAAATATCATGAAAGAATGAGTAAATATATATCAGTTATAACTATCAATGTTAATGGCCTTAATTCACCAATCAAAAGAGACACATTGGCAGAATGGGTCAAGATGTAAGATCCAAGAATATGCTGTATACAAGAAACACTTAATTTAAAAAGAAATTCATAGACTAGGGCCAGGGATTTAGCTCAGTGGCACCGCGCCTGCCTCACAAGTGCAAAGTCCTAGGTTCAATCGCTAGTACCACAAAAAAAAAAAAAAAGAAAAAGAAATTCATAGACTAAAAGTCAAAGGATGGAAGACAATAGTCCATGCAACAGGAACTCAGAAAAACACAAGGGTAGCTATTCTATTTGTAGACAAAGTGGATTTCAAGCCAAGATTAATAAAGAAAGACAGAGACAGTAACTACATCCTTGTAAAGGGAACAATCCAAGAAGAAGAGATGAGTCATAAATATATATGCACCAAATACTAGTGCACCCAACTATATAAAAAAAATATTAATGGACAAGAAAAATAAAATAAGCACTACTACAATTGTAGTGGGGGACCTCAATACCCAACTGTCACAAATAGATCAACTAGACAAAAAAATCAACAATGAAATACTAGAACTGAACCAAACTTTTGAACAAATGGACTTAATAGGTATCTACAGAGTGTTCCACCCCTCAAAATCAGAACACACATTCTTCTCAGCTGCACATGGGTCATTCTCCAAAATAGAACACTTGCTAGCTCATAGAACATGCCTAAGTAAAAGCAAAAGATTGAAGTTATCCCCTGTATGTTATTAGACTATAGCACAATGAAATTGGAGATTAATAGCAAAAGATGCAACAAGAACTTCATAAACACATGGAAATTGAATAACACCCTCCTGAACAACCAATGGGTCACAGATGAAATTAAAGAAGTCATCAGTTTCTACAATTAAATGATAATGTGAGTACAATTTACTAGAACTTATGGAACACAATGAAAGCAGTCCTACAAGGGAAATTCATAGCAGTGAATGCCCATGTTAGGAAAACAGAGTGACCTCAATCAACCTAGTGGTGAACCTCAAGCTTCTAGAAAAAGAAGAGCAAGACAAACCCAAAGAAAGGAAACCCAAGGAAGGAAATTAGAAAGATCAGCAGAAATCAATTCAATGGAGGCTGTGAGAATGATATAAAAAAACAATGAATTGAAGAGTTCTTTGAAAGAATAAATGAAATTCACAAACCCTTAGCCAACCTTATCAAAAAAAAAGAAAGAAAAGGCCCCAATCCATGCAATTAGGAATGAAAGGGTGAAATTACAATGGATCCAGCAGAAATCCAGAGGATCATCAATACCTACTTTGCAAACCTTTATTCTAATAAGATGGAAAACACAGAAGAAATAGACAGATTCCTAGATATATGTATGAATTACCAAAGTTGAACCAAGAAGGTATAAAAATTCTAAACAACCCAACATCAATCAATGAAATTTAAATTACCAACAAAGAAAAGCCCAGGCCCTGATGTCTTCACTGCTGAATTCTACAAGAAATTTAGAGAAGACCTAATACCAATACTTCTTAAACTCATTAATAAAATTGAATTCATTTCTGCAAAATCATTCCTGGAAGCAAGCATTACCTTGACTCAAAAAGCAGAGAAGAACCCAACCCAAAAAGGGAACTATAAGCCAATCTCCCTAATGAACATAGATGCAGAAATCCTCAATAATATACTAGCAAACAGAATATAGAACATCATGAAGAAGATCATACACTGTGACCAAGTGAAATTCATCCCAGGAATGCAGGAATGTTTCAACGTATGTAATATACTATATTAACAGAGTCAAGGACAAAAACCGTATGATCATCTCAATAGATGGAGAAAAAGCATTTGACAAAGGCCAACACTCATTCATGATAAAAACCCTACAGGAAACTGGAATAGATGTTCTTTATCTCAACCTGGTAAAAGCCGTCTATGAAAAACCAACAGCCAAAATCACACTAAACAGGCAAAAACTGAAATCTTTCACACTAAAATCAGGAACAAGACAAGGATGTCCACTATCACCACTCTTGTTCAATATAGTTCTGGAAACATTAGCCAGAGCAATTAGACAAGAGAAAGAAATAAAAGGAATAAGGATAGGAAATACAGAAGTTAAATTATCATTCTTTGCTGATGACATACAATTCCATATAGAAGACCCCAAAAACTCTACCAAAAGACTTCTAGACTTAATAACCAAATTCCATAGAGTAGCTGGACATAAGGGAAACACTCAAAAATTAATAGCCTTCCTGTACATGAAAGACTCACTGAGAGAGAAATTAGGGAAACAACTCCCTTCACAATAGCATCCAAAAAAATGAAATATCTAGGAATCAATTTAGCAAAGGAAGTGAAAGACCTCTACTTTGAAAACTATAGCACTCTGAAACAAGAGATCAAATAGGATATCAGGAAATGGAAAACATGCCTTGTTCTTGGGAATGAAGAACCAATATAGTGAAAATGGCCATACTTTAAAAGCTGTTATAGACTTAATGCAATCTCAGTCACAATTCCAACAGCATATCTCAAATAACTAGAGAAACCAATCCAAAAATTCCATTTGAAACAAGAAGAGACCTAAAATAGCAAAGGCAGTTCTAGGCAACAAAAGCAAAGCAGGCGGTATCACAATCCCCAACTTGAAACTTTACTACAAAGTAACTGTGATTAAAAGAAAATAGCACTGGCAAAGAAACAGACCTGAGGATCAACAGAACAGATTAGAAGATGCAGAAACAACTCCACACGTACCTAGCCACTTCATCTTTGACAAAGGAGCCAAACATCTTCACTGTAGGAAAAGTAGCCTCTTTAATAAATGGTACTACAGCTTGGACCCACAGGCCCAACCAGAGGTCCATCTGGAAAAGAGCTGCACAGGTGCACAAGCAACACCCAGAGGGGCCCCCCAATACAATGATAAGTGTGGGCAGACCCCAGCCAGAAGACCACTCAGACACCAGCAACTGGGATGCACAGCCCCCAGCCAGAGGAAAGCCCAGATATCATCCCAACTGTGCACACGCCCCAGCCAGAACCCTGCTTGGACATCAGGGCAGCCCAGGGATCCAGAAAGGCACCATTGTGAACCCAGGAATTGGCACAGGGGTGAGGAGCAGAGAAAAGGCCTCTCAGTGACTTGCTGAGAATTGAAGACCACTGGGAGAGCAAAAAGTCAGCTCAACAAAGGTACAGCAGGCTGCATCTGTTGAAATGAGAAGACACATAAACAAGTCTCAAAACCAGAATTCCAGATCACCTAAGGCAACCCCATAGGGCAATGAGATGGAACAGTAGTAGTCAAATAACTGGATTCCCTGAACTGGCAACAAAAGAGAATCTGGAAAAACCAAAATCAGAAATAATTTCTCAGATAATAGCAGAAATTTTTCCCATAGTGCAAGACATGATTAATAAATCTAGAGTGGACACAGATAAAAAAATAGAGGAGCTGAGGAACATGGTGGAATCCCAACAAAGGAAACAAATGGAAATCATGAAACAGATGCAAACAGACTTCCAGGAAATTAAAAACTCCATTGAAAGATTATGGAGCAAAAATGAGCCAATATGAGGACAGAATTTCAGATATAGAAGATAAGATTGCAATTAGTGACTAGGAAAAGAAAAATTTCTCTTAAAAGAGTAAGGGACCATGAAAAATCAATCCAGAAGCTGCTAGATGATACGAAGAAGAATAACATAAGACTCATCAGAGTCAATGAAGTAAAAGGGGAGAGTACAGACGACATAAAAAAAAAACTGTTCGCAGAAGTGATGGCAGAAAACTTCCCAAGCAGGGGAAAAAAACTTGACATACAGATAAGTGAGGCATATAGGATGACAACTAGCCATGATCAATAAAAAAATCTACACCTACACATATAATAGTTAAGATTCCAGAAACCCAACAGAAGAACAAAATGCTACAAGCAGTTAGAGAAAAGAAACAAATCACATACAAAGAAAAGCCCATCAGAATCCAGCAGACTTCTCAACACAAACCCTCAAGGCAAGAAGAGCTGGGAGTGTTGTATATTGAGCCCTAAAGGCAAACAGCCTCCAACCCAGATTGATGTACCTTGCAAAACTATCTTTCAAAATTGATGGAGAGATAAGATACTTTCATGGCAAACAGCACCTTAGGAACTTCATGAATATCAAACCAGCACTTCCAAAAATTTTAGACCATTTCCTAGAAAAAGACAACAAGAATCACAACCCCAAGGAAGGTCAGCAGAATGAATCCATTGGGCAAGAAAAGAAATTAAAAGCAAAGGGCAAGAAATCAACAAAAAAAAGTCATGACAATGATAAGCCAGTACATATCAGTTATAACCATCAATGTTAATGATCTCAATTCACCAATCAAAAGAAATAGACTGGCAGAATGGGTCAAGACACAGGATCCAGCAGTGTGCCGCATGCAAGAAACACAGTTAATTCAAAAAGAAACTCATACACTGAAAGTTAAAGGGTGGAAAAGAATACTTCATGTGACAGCAACCAAAAAAAAGCAGGAGTAGCTATGCTCTTTGCAGATCAAGTGGATTTCAAACCCAAACTGATTAAGAGAGACAAAGAAGGACACCACATCGTTGTAAAGGGAATAATCCAACAGGAAGAGATGACAATCATAAATATCTATGAACCAAACTCTAGTATGCTCAACTATATAAAACAAATAATAACAGACATGAAAAATCAGATAAGCACTAATATAATAGTAGTAGGGGACCTAAATACCCCACTGTCAAATAGGTAGATCAACTAGAGAAAAAATGAAAAACAAAATACTACAACTCAATCAAACTCTTGAACAGATGAACTTAACAGATGTTTACAGAGCGTTCCACCCCACAAAATCAGAATAAACATTCTTTCAGCTGCACACAGGTCGTCCTCCAAAATAGACCACGTACTCGCCCATAGAACATGTTCACATAAGTGCAAAGGAACTGAAGTTATGCACTGTATATTATCAGACCATAGTGTGATGAAATTGGAGATCAATAGCAAAAGAAACCGCAAGAATTTCATAAACACATGGAAATTGAACAACACACTTCTGAATAACCAATGGGTCACAGAGGAAATTGAAGAAATCGGACAGTTTCTACAATTAAATGACAATGACAGTACAACATATCGGAATCTATGGGACACAATAAATGAAAGCAGTTTTATGAGGGAAATTCATAGCAGTAAATACTCATATTAGGTAAACAGAGTGAGCCCAATTAATCAACCTGATGCTGAACCTCAAGCTTCTAGAAAAAGAAGAGCAGGACAAACCCAAAGCTCATACAAGGGAGGAAATTATAAAGATCAGAGGACAAA
>NW_004624747.1:1663478-1685492 GCF_000247695.1 Heterocephalus glaber | reverse complement strand
TCAATAAAGGAGTCAAACACCCTCACTGGAGGAAAGATAGCCTCTTTAATAAATGGTGCTGGAAAAATTGGGCTTCAACTTGGCAAAGATTAAAAGTAGACCTGTATCTCTCACCATGCACTAAACTAAAATCAAAATGGATTAAAGTTCTAAATATTGAAACAAATACTAAACCGGCTGGAAGAGAGGTTAGATAGAATTCTTGACAGTACGAAAAGTTTTTCTGAACAGAACCTCAGTTGTACGTGAACTAGCACAAATAATCAACAAGTGGGATCTCTTCTTATTAAAAAGCTTCTGCATAGCAAGAGAAACCACCAACAGCATGAAGAGACAACCCACAATGTGGGAAATAATTTTTACCAGCTGTTCCTCAGACAAAGTCTACCATCTAGAATCTATAAAGAACTTAAAAAAATCAGACCTCCCATATTTAAAGATCCAATCCAAAAATGGCCATCTGATATCAACAGATATTTCTCAGACAAAGAAGTAGAAATAGCAAATAAACATGTGAAAAAGTGATTATATCACTGGTCATTGGAGAGATGCAAATGAATACAACTCTGAGATTCCATCTCACTCCAGAAGGAAAGACTGCTATCAAGAAATCAACCAATAACTATTGCTGGCAGGGCTGTGGGGAAAAAGGAACCCTTCTCCACTATTGGGAGGAGTGTAGACTGATGTAACCACTGTGGAAACTAGTGTGGAGATTCCTCAAAAAACTAGAACTACAGATTCCTTTGACCCATTTATTTTCCTTCTTGGTATCTTCCCAAAAGAATTAAATTCATCATACCACAGTTATGTATATACACCCATGTTTATAGCAACACAGTTTGTACTACCTCAACTTGGAAACAGCCCAAATGCCCATCACCTGATTTTATGGTTTGTGTTTAGTTGTCCCCCCAGAGCCTCATGCTTTTCCAGAGGTAGTTGAATCTGGTGAGTGTGATTGATTCACAGTGGTTCTAGGCCTGAGGGTACTAGGATTAAGGGCATGAATGCTACCCGCCCTAAGTGATCTGAATAAGATAAAAAGGGGGGGGGCAGAAAGACACTCTTAAATTCCCTTGTTGCCTTTGCTACCTTGTGCATGCCATGTTGTTTCTCTTCTGCAATGCGTGTATCCAATCCCTGTCTGGAAGCCAACTGATTATGGACTGACCCTGTACAAATTATAACCCGAATAAACCCTTTCCCCTCTAACTTTGAGTGTTAGGTATTTTGTCTTAGCAGTGAGAGAAAATAACAAAACTGGTGATTGGATAAAGAAGTTGTGGGGGTTTTTTAATATAAAATGGAGTACTACTCAGTCATAAAGAAAGATATATTAGAGACATTTATAGCTAAATGGATGCACCTTGAGACCATACTCTCAAGTGAAGCCAATAGGACACACACGTGTAAATACTGAACTGTTTCTATGGTGTGAGAAACTAAAAGTGTAAATGAGGACCAAAATGCATAATAGATATTGTGAAATAGGAAGAAAAGGTTCAAAGGGGAATGAAAACTAAGGAGGGGAAATGGGGGAAAGGGAAGAAGGGAAAGAAAAAAATGAGAAAAGAAGGAAAAAACAACTCTTTTGTAAACAGGGAGGAGTAGAGGGGTTGATGGGAGGGAAAGGGGAATAGGAAAAAACAAGAACCAAGATATATCATGTACAGGTATAAATTCCCAATGATAAACGTGATCATAATATATATAAAAAATGTACCAGTAAACTTAATGAATTTAAAGAATTGATTAAGACAGTATTTTAAGTTGTTCATTTTTGCGTTGTATTTTAATGCTCTTTCATTAACTTTTGAAACTTTGTAAGAAAATGCATTTGCTCTTTGGATAATTTAATTTTTCATCTTCATCCATCATGTTACTGACTTCTTTTCCAGTATAGGTTTTGTCCCTAGCTCTTGTGGTCTACCACTAGCCAGCTTGCTTTTCTCCTTCATTTTCCTCTTCTCTTTGGCCCCATTGTTACTAGTTACATTTATGTGTTCCTTACCACTGATTCTATGATTTCTTAATTTGGTTAATGTTTTGTATTTAGAGAAATAGAATTTTAGATTTGGAGAAATTTAGACATTAATTCATGGTCTTTTTCTTTTAAACTTGAAGAAAATATGTTAATGCTAGAATAACCTGTCATCCACTTTGTTCATTTGTTCCCATAGGAAGTTAATATATGAGGTCTAGCATATACTGCCGCTGCTGTGGGCTAAGAGTAAATTTTAGCATGGTCAACAATTGACTCATGGTTTGTATTTGGCAGTGGAGGGTGAGGTGTAAGGAAATTGGTTTAAGGGTTCTTGAAGAAGTAAAAAACCATCCCCACGAACATGGGAAGCTGGTATGCTTGCTCAGTATAGTTTATCCTAAAGACTATAAAGTAACACAATACATGAAACCAGAAGTCTTCAAATTTGCAGGAAAAATATTGTAGAGATTCTTAGAAGATGTGTGAGGTGTGATCTAAAAATATGGTGAATGTCTAAATAAAATTTATTACAATAAAAGGCACATTGTCACTAACCCCCTCAGAATATTCCCTCTCCAAACACACTTTTCCCATTGTTCTTGACATTTTCTGAAGCAATTCTGGAAGTCTTCTTTCATGAGTCTTTAGTTGCACTGTTGTGGCTGCCCTGATGTCCTGAATCAATTCAAAATTTGTACTTTTATGGTCATTTTGACTTTGGGGATGAGCCAGAAGTGCATGGTGACAGATCTGGTGAATATGGTAGATGAGGACACACCAGAGTGTTATTATGAGCCTGCCTTTCCATTGGATGTCAGTCAGCAATGGCATTCCCTGTATTTTTTTTAATCACATCTTGTAAAGACACACAAAAGATGACCTCCAAAATGGCTTTACAAAGAGGCAAGAATGATAAGGATAAGTGTTTGAAGTGAGGGTCGATTTTGAGGGGGATGAATGGCAATGTGTCTTTTACTGTAATAAATTTTTAAAAATGTAAATATTCACTATATATTTTGACTCAACCTTGTATAGAGATACACTTGTACACAATTAATGTGAGAATTGGCTCATATGGTTACGGAGGCCAAGAATCCCCACCATATACTCCCCACAGGCTGGAGAAACAGGGATGCCCAGCAACTTAGTCTCTGTCTGAAGGCCTGAGGTCTAGGAGAGTAGTAAATGGTGTAACACCCAGTCGGGATTAACAGCCTGAGGGCAGGCCTACTGGTCTAAGTCTTAGCATCCCACACCTGAAAACCAGGAGTGCTGATGTCCAAGGATAGGAGGAGGTGGATACCCCAACTCAGGAGGACACAGAGAGAGTTCACCTTTCCTCTCCCTTTTGTTTAATTCCTGCAGGCCCCCAATGGACTAGATGGTATATTGGTAGGGGAGTTCTTACCCAGTTTACAGACTCAAATGTTGCTCTTTTTCAGAAATATCATCACAGACACACCTAGAAACAGTGTCCTGCCAGCTACCTGGGTATTGTTTAATCTAGTCAAACTGATATCTAAAATTAACCATCATCATAAGTAAATGTGACATTTTTCTGGTCAAAAGATTCCAGACACAACCAGCATAGTGATGCATACCTGTAATTGTAGCACTCTGGGAAGCTGAGGTAGGAGAATCACAAGCTCAAGTCCAACTGGGCAGCTTAGTGCAAAAGCCCTGGCTTCAATTCCCAACACTGAAAAAAAAAAAGACTTAAAATAAAGGAAGACACAAAGGAGTATATAATTCCATATATGTGAAATTCTAGAACAGGCAGAAGTGATCTATGGTTTTATAAAAATCAGAAAAGTACTTTCCCCTAGGGTCATGAAATTGATTCGGAGGAAACACAGGGAACTTTCTGGGGATGGAAATACTGTCTTTCAACAGAGTTGGGGGTTATGTGGGTTAGTACATTTATCAAAATTAAATTGTGTACAGTACTATAAGTAAATTTACCCTAAAAAAGAACTGGAAACAAATATTAACTCTAGTCAATAGGTTTACTTTTCCACAGTGTAGCAGTTTGTAGTTCTGGAACTATTTGCAATGTTTGCAAGGCATACAGAATTGAGCCAACACATGGAAGATGGTGTGGGAGCCTGCTTACACAAGAGAGTTAAAATGTGAGAAGACAGCAGAATGTTCACTAGGTTGAAATGGGAGTTATGTGAATGCATTGCTTTAGACAGACAAATGGATAAATACACACACATGCATGTGCGCGCGCACACACACACACACACACACACACACACACACCTTGGTCATTTCATTAAGAAGACCTAGAAGCAGTGATACACCAATAGCAATGAGCACTCTAGTGTCCAAATTTTGGTTTCTAAATACCATTCTCTATTAAAAGAAACTAGGGCTCATTAGAGAAAAGACTGTGAGTCAATAACAGTTTGAACTTTAAGTATCTGATGGCAGAGGAAAATGTGCTCAAAAAATGATAGAAAGCAGCAGAACACAGGAATCAGCTTAATAAGGTTCCTGTGAGTGAATACTAGGATAATTTTAATTCAAAATAAATAATAGTAGATCAGGGGTGCAGCTTGGTGATAGAGCACTTGCCTAGCATATGCAAGGCCCTAGGTTCCATCTTCAGCACCATAAAAAGTAAAATAAAATAAGTTCTGATAGTACTGGATTATAACTCATTAGTTAAGGATTCATAAATTCATAGTATGATAAATAGGCAAATAGGGAAAAGGACAAGCTCTTTGTTACAGTCAAAGGCCAACCAAAAAGTATAAAAGAAATGGAGTCAGAAAATCAATGTGTACTAAAACTAATGAGTAAAGTTTGATGATGAGCAGAATATTTACATGGTTCCAGAATTAACTCCCACAAGCTGCCTATTATTTACAAAGGGAAAGTCACACTGAAGAATCTAGCAAACATCCACTTGAAGCAAATGATCAAAATTAACAGTCACAAATAGCTGAGGCAAACTGACAGCAGAACACATTGAGAACAACACAATATGTCATCTTCAGCCTTCCTGACAACCACGCGAAGTCTAAGCCTTAACTACTAGGAAACATTAAACTAACCAAAATAAAGGGACATTTTACAAAATGATTGTCCTGTATTCCTTTAAAACATTAAAATCAAGAAACCCAAGAGACTAAAGATATAATAAATAATGCAGGTATGATTCTGGATTAGAAAAAAATAATGGCAAAGGGGTCATTTAGACGGCTACTGTTGGAATGTGAATTAGACAACAGTAGCTCATCAGTGATAAATTTCCTGATTTTAAACACTTTACTGTGGATGTCTAAGAGAATACTGTGTTCTGAAGAAATCCAGACTGAAATAGTGGTGAAGAGGTGTGGTGTCTCCAGTCAGCCCTAAGTGATTAAAAAAATCATAAAGGAAAAAAAACAAGGCAAATTAGACAAGGTGCACACTAAGGTAAAAGCTACCTAATGAGTACACACTTCCTTATGAATAGTTTCTACGTTTAAAATTACAGAACATCAAAATATAAAAGTTCCAAGAAGAAAAGGTAAAATCATAAAAAGAAGTGCCACTATTTTGTATGTGATGCTTCTGATGGAAATAAGCCTATCTTGGACAGTAGTCCTGTAGCCATAGCTTTTATTCAAGTTTTATATCTCTGGACTTATTTTTGTTTAGGGTTTTGTTGAACAGTGGGTATATGGACTTGTATTAATGTTACTCAAATGGCCACCTTTCTTAAGTATTGGTGTATGTTATTTATTTGTAGGAAAATGGATGCACCTTGAGACAGTAATGTTACGTGAAATAAATCAGGCACATAAGCTTAAATATCACACAGTTTCTCTTATATAAGGAACCCAAAATATAAATAAAGACCAAAATAAAAGATTAGATAATAGAAAGTAGGGAGATTTTTCTCAGATGAGAAGAGGATCAGGAAATGGAGGGAAAGGGAAGGGAGGAGATTGGAAGGGGATGAAAAAAGAATTAAGGTGTTATGTGCAGGTACTAACTCCACTTGAGGAATGTAATCATGTACTACAAACATACTAGTAAAAAATAAAAACAAAGAAAAAACAAAAATAACATGGCTCAAATTCTATGTAGCTATTGGGAAAGAAGTTATTTTATTGTTAGAAAAAAGTAACTGAACTCTGGCTTTGAACAATTAAAAGTTTTATGTCACTAATAATAGAAAGAATTACCATCAACTTGGCTTTTCAAATATTCCATTTATAATTGACAATTTCCTAGCCACATAAAACTGTAATGTTTGCTCTGGAAAAAATCTTAAGAGTACTTTAAATCCTTGAACACACATAATAAAATGGAAATGCTAGTATAATTTAACTAGAGCAGTTTTTGTAAGATTCACTATAAAAATTATGGGGGGGAAGGTACTTAAATATAAATTAAAATTAGGAGATATGATTAAAAATTCAGTGTTTACATTTTTTAAAAATTATTACAGTAGGACTGAGGATTTCGCTCAGTGGCACTGCACCTGCCTCGCAGGCGCAAGGTCCTGAGTTTGATACCCTGTACCAAAAAAAAAAAATTATACAGTAAAAGATACATTGCCATTAATCCCCCTGAAATACTTCCCCTTGCTTCAAACACATGTATCCCTTTATTCTTGCTACTTTTTGATGCAGTTCTAAAAGCTGTTTTTTGCGAGTGTCTTTACAAGGTGTGATAAAAAATCCAGTGAGTGCTGCAGCCAGGTGCCAGTCAGTGAAAAGGCAGGCTTATAAAAACATTACAGTGTGTCCTCATCCATCTTATTCACTGTATCTGGCACCATAGAACTTCTGGCTCTTCCCCAAAGTCAAAATGATTATGTAAGGGAAACATTTTGAATCAGTTGAGGACATCAAGGCAGCCATGACAGAGCAACTAAAGACACTCATAAAGGAGGACTTTCAGAACTGCTTCACAAAGTGTCAAGATAATGGGATAAGTAGGCAGAGCAAGGGAGAGTATTTTAGGGGAATGAAAGGCAATGTGTCTTTTGCTATAGTAAATCTCTAAAAATCTTAAACACACACCATACTTTTCAATCATACATTATCTTGTATATCCTTTTGATTCTGTTTCTTGGAGAATTCTACTAACACACATATTACAGGCTATATCATAGATTTGTCTTATTGCTGAATAACATTCCATTTTGTGAAAATACTATTGTTAGACTTATTTCACATGTTTTCAAATAAATACCTAATAGAAGAATTGCTGAGTTCTACATTAAGCATGTTTTTAATTTTATAAGAAGCTTTCAACCATATTCTAAAGAAATTGTACATTCTCCAGCCTGTTCAAAATCTGTAGAGGGTTGCTCAGACATAGAACCAGTAGGGTGTGTGCATGCATTCACAAGGAGATTTAATATAAGGATGAGGATTTAATATGATGATGGAGACTGGTATATCTAAGTCTTCTTGTGTGGGCCAGCAGGCTTGCAACCCAGAAGAGCTGATGGCATAGATGAAATGTGAAGGCAGACTGCTAGGGAATTCCCCCGGCTAGGGACAGGTTTTTAGTTCTCTTGTGGCATACAACTGATGCAACCCATGTGCCTTATGGAGGGCAATCTGCATACTTAAAGTTTATAGGTTTAAATGTTGTCTTAGTTACTTTTCTTTCATTGCTGATACAAAATACCCAACACCCAAAGTTAAAGAGGGAAAGGTTCATTTAGCTCACAGTTTGTAGAGGTTTTAGTCTATAGTTGGCTGGATCCAAGGCAGAGTGGCACATGGCAGACAGATGTCACACAGGAAAAATAGTTTATTGTATGCAGAAGACAGCAAAAACAACAAGGGGCCTTAACAGAGTCTGACCCTTTTATCTTTAGCTATACTACTTGGGGGGGGGTAGCACTCACACCCTTAATCCTAGTGCCCTTGAGCCTAGCATTGTACCATAAATTAATGTCACATATTCTAGATCTAGCCACCTCTAAAAAAGCCCTACCATAACCACATGAGGCTTTAGAAAGACATCTAAACACAAGCCATAACAAATGTTAATCTCCCCAAACATTCTCCACGTTGATAAATAAAATTAACCACTACAAGTCTACCTCATGTCCACATCTCTTTACATTATAATCTCCAAATAAAGACAGTGATAGGTCATCCTTCTGCTTAACACGATACAACTGTTCCTCATGCAAAAACACAGCCCTTTTCTGATAGGGAGATACCAGGTCCTTGGGTGATGTTTCCTGTTCTCCTTGGTAATTCTGCAACCTAAATACTATGATGTGAAGTTAGCAGTATTTAATGCTATGCAATAAAGTTAGGTTAATGTTACATGTTTGTGTTACGTGACAAGAGGACACACAAAATAAGAAGGAAATACTTGTGATAGTCACAGTCCTCATTTCTGTAACTGGTCACCTGGTCATAGCTGGTGTTCATAGCTGCCTTCCTTTGCTACCCATTCTGTGTTCCCTTTGCTATCTGCAAGCATCTTTAGGGGTCATGACTCTGTACCAGTGGGGAGATGCCACTTCATCTCTGAAGAGCCTGGACCATTAGCAGGCTTGCCTCAGTTGGGTCATAATTTTCCACTGGCTTTAAGCACAGGACATGGTAATACTAACTGTTGCCTGAAGGAATTTCCTGAATCCCAAGCACAACTTTTCTCACCTCCACTATGGAGCTGAAGTCTTATCCTGTGGTGAGGATCAGTCCCTCAGCTAGGACAGTCAGTGGGTTCTTTGCTGGTTGATTCTGAAGCAGGAGGGGCCCACAGCCTTGCAGGACCTCCTGAGCCAACACTGGATGTTGTCAGTGTTTGTGACGGAGTTCTACCCTACTCTGAGTGGGGTAGTTGACATTGACCTGATGATCACACACATGTTGAGCTCTTTCTTGTGCTTACTGAGCATGACCTTCATAGCTTGTGAAGAGTTCAGCATTGTTGCCCGTTCTTTTTTTGGATTGTTTGTATTTCTAAAACTGATTTGTAAAAGGTTTTGTTTGCTTTCTTGCTTGCTTGCTTGAATGTATACAGACAAGGTGGTTTTTTGGATTTAGGCTTTGTAATATATTTCAATGTAGGCTGGTCTGTTCTCTTCGTGATGTCTTTGAAAAGCAGAAGTTTTCCCATACTCTTAAGAAATCTGCACGAATATTTTCTGTGAAGATATGTTATATACATCTATATATATATTCTAGAAACATAATTTTAGCTGTATAGTTTTTTTGGTAATAGCCCTTAGTTCTTTCTAAGGTAAGAGGGAACAGTTCATTTTCCTCTTGCCTTTGAAGTTTAGTTTTTAATAGCATTATTTGTTAAATCAACTTAAATTGACCATATACATGTGGATATATTTCTGGACACTCTATTCTGTGCCATTGATTTAGCCTTATGCCAAGACCATGCTATATATTGATTCCTACAGCTTATACTATGGAAATTCTATAGTATAAGTTATGGAACTTTCTTCTTTCTCAGAATGTTTTGGATCCTTTCTTCCTTCCTTCCTTTATTATATTTCCATGTAAGTTTTAGAATCAACTTGTCAGTTTTTTTAAAAAGACTACTGGAGTTATGATTGCAATTGTATTGTATCACATATTAATTTGGAAGTAATTACTATCTCAGCAACACTGAGCCTTCCAATTTATGAGCTTTGTATTTCCATTTATTTAGACCAGTAACATTTTGTAGTGTTTAGCATACCACTATGAGACTTACTTGTCTCTTGTTTATTTCTAAGAATTGATTGTTCTTTGACATTATTGCAAATGGAATGGTTTTTCAAATTCTATCTTAAAATTGTGTACTGCAAGTATATAGGAATTTCATTGAGTCATATCTAACAATCTCACATCCTGTGGCCTTGCCAACACCTTACATATATTCTAGCAGTTTATTTGTAGGTAGGATTTGCTATGTAGATAACCAGGCTATCTGAGAATAGCTTCCTTTTCAATTTGAATAACCAATATTTCATTTTCTAAGACCTCCAGTCCAATATTAAATAGAAGGAGTGAGATTATACATTCTAGCCCTTCCTTTCTTCTCCACTTTCTTCCCCATCCCCTCCTCCTTCCTCTCTTATTAGTACATGTTGGTAATACAGAATAGTGAGGTTCATTTTGGGAATTGGTACCTGCATATAACCTATATTGATAATTTTTAATCCTTTTGCTCCCTTCTTTTCTTCCCTTCCATCCCCTTCCCTATCTCTTAAAGCCTACTTTTTAGTTTCCTGTCATCATTCATTCATATTTTAGGCTTCCCATAAGAGAAAATATGCAACATTTAACTTTATGAGTCTGGCTTATTTTGCTTAATGTGGTGGTCTCTATCCATTTTTCCTGCAAATGACAAGGATTTTATTTTTCTCTATGGCTGGATAATATTCACATTTTTCTTTATCCATGCTGTTGACAGGCATCAAGGCTGTTTCCACAGCCTAACTATCGTGACTTCCACTGCTACAAATATGATTGTGCATGTATTGCTGTGATAGCCTTTCTTAATCTAACACATTTTAATTTTTTCATCTCACAGCTCTTACTGGTTCTTCTATCTGAAATACATCTTCCTCTTATTATCATCTATCTCAGCATCATATTTAATTCCTTGATGCCTTTACCATAAGTGATATTTACTGTGTGTCTCTTACATTGATCTGTATTTCTCTGGAGTGAAAAGTACTCTGTCTTCCCCATTTCAGCTGTGATACACAGCCCAGTAGCTCTTAGCTTAGCTGTTTTGTAGAATCAATCAGTATTGGTAGAAAATTTTAGTAGTTATACAATTTATCTTTTCAGTATTTTACTGTTCTTGGCAAAACTGAGGATAAATATTATTTCTTGCAAAGAATATTTCTCTTTCCACCTTTCTACTTTTTTAAAGGAGGTCAAGATTCAGAATTTCTCATAGAAACTACATATTCTTTTTTTTAATTAATTTTATTGGTACATTTTAGGTATACAATTCGTTTACATTTATCATTGGGTGCTTGTACCTGTACATGATGTATCTTGGTTCCTATTTCTTTTCCCCCATTACCTGTGCACCCTTCACCCCCTCCGCCCTTACCTATTTACATAGATTTCATTTCCATTTTTTTTTCTTTTCTCATAGTTTTTCCTTTCCCTCTTTTCCTTTCTCCTTCCCCTCCCTTCACTCCTTCATCTTTGGACCTTTTTTTCTATTTCAAAATATCAATTATTCATTTTAATCGTTTTAACCTTTGTTTACACTATCAGTTTCTCACACTAGTGAAACTATTCGGTATTTACACGTGTGTCCTATTTATTTCACTTAAGGGTATGGCCTCCATATGCATCCATTTAGCTATAAATGACTCTAGTTTTTCATTCTTTATGGCTGAGTAGTACTCCATTTTATTAAAAACCCACATTTTCTTTATCCAGTTTCCAGTTGATGGGCACTTGGACTGGTTCCAAGCTTTAGCTATTACAAACTGTGCCATTATGAACATGGGTACATGTATATCACTGTGGTATGATTCTTTTAATTCTTTTGGGAAGATACCCAGCAGGGGAATAGCTGGGTCATATGAGACCTCTAGTCCTAGTTTTTTGAGGTATCTCTCTACTGACTTCCACAGTAGCTGCACCAGTCTGCACTCCCACCAACAATGGAGAAGGGAGTGCATTGTTGGTGAAACTATATATTCTTAATGCTTTCAAAAGCTCTTAACACGTAAAACACATAATGTTTTTTTAAAACAATACAGTTTTTTGTACTAATTTTTGTAAAATGCTATAGTGGCAAATTGAAATAGTTTGCCATGCCCAAGTGTCATACAACCAGGAAATTTTCAGTGGTTCAAATATAGAAACAAGGTAAAGCCATTCCACAGTTATCTAGTAAGTAGATACTGAGTCACTATTTTTATTTTTCTTAATGATGAAGAGAACTTGTAGGTGAAGTACAGTGGTATCTCAGTTTATGAACTTAATTTGTTTTACAATTTTGTGTTTGTGTTTGTGTGGGAAAGATGGCTGTGGTCATGTTTGTCACCTGATGTTGAGTTTGTGAAAGGAAACAAAATTATACCAAATATATTTGTTTGCAAACTGAATTGTTTACAAACAGAAGTGTTTATGAACCAAAGTATTACTGTATTCCCTTATTTTTGCCCTTTAGTTTTTGCTGTAATTTACTTTTTATGTAATTTAAGGCTGATGGAGGTAAAATGCTTTCAGCCTGGTACACAATCATCTAGGATTTATTCAAAGGGTAAAATATCTTTCTTCTTGATCCATTTAAACAGCTTCATTTAGACAACTGGGAGAAAGTAAAGCTTCAGTCTATGTACAGATGCGAGGAAAATATGGTTTTGTTTTCCTAGAGTATATTAAAATAATTCGTTGGATTACTCTACACCTCGATGATGGAAATTGTGTTTAAGTCATAGGTAAAAACATTCTGAGTTGAATGATCTTTTATCCAACCCCCTCTCTTCCTATCTCTTCCCTCTTCCTTCCTTCTATCCTTTGTTCTCTCCTCAAATCACAGTCTGTGGGTGTTTTTGATATTGCAAACATAGTGTAGAAGAAAACATCATAGCTGTCTGTTTGCTGCCAACATTGTGATGGGGAAGTAGACAGCAGAGAAGTATACGTGGTAGTGATAAGTTTTGGTGGTGTAAGTATTGTAAACAAAGAGAGGTGTGTGTGTGTGTGTGTGTGTGTGTGAGAGAGAGAGAGAGAGAGAGAGAGAGAGAGAGAGAGAATGAATATGGGTGAGAGATAAGAGAGTGAGAGAGAGCATAAGACTATTCATAAAGGCCTCATTAAGGAAAGGAAGATTAAGCAGAAGTGACCGAGCCCAGCAGATCCGGGAGATAAGTGGGGGAATAGCAGGTAAGAAACTCAGAGAAAGGAAAGAGCTTGGGGTTAGAGGAACTAGAGTGTGCCCCAAGGAAAATGATGAGCCCAGCGAGAGCAGTCAAAAGCAAGGGGTCCATTGTGCCGTTCTTTCATTCTGTCATTTAGATGTTTCAAGAACATCTCTGATATGTTGAGAATACATAAGTCCAAATTCTCATTTCAATTTCTTCTAAACATAGAAAAAGAAATACATGAAACAAAACCTGACAACACTGGAAGAAAGGTGAACACATCCACCATTACAGATGGAGATTTCAACACTTCTCAGCTGGGCCAGGGAAATGAGTAGTCAGACATCTAGTAAGAGCACAGGGGATGGGTAAGGGTTGACTTCTTACTCTTCAAGGAAATTTGCACCCTTCAAGAGCAGAACAATGCAGGTCTAAAATCAAACTTCAGTAAATTTAAAAGCATTGACATCATACTGAGTATGTTCCCTGACTGTAACAGAGTTAAGTAGAAATCAATATCTGAAAAATACCTGAGGAATACCCCAAATATTCAGAAGTTAAACTGCTCACTTATGAATGACTCATGTGTCAAAGAATAACAAAGGAAATTAGAAATTACTTTGAAATAAGTAAAAATGAAAAGATAACCAAAATATTAACTGGGTATGGTGGCCCATGCCTGTAATCCCAGCACTCTGGGAGGCTGAGGCAGGAGGATCAGAAGTTTGACCCCAGCCTGGGCAAATTTGTGACTTAGTGAGACTCTGACTCAAGATTTTAAAAAGGGGGTTTGTGGATGTAGCTCACTGCAAAGTCCCTGGTTTCAATCCCCAGTACCAAATATATGAACACACAAACAAAACACTGAGACGTAAATTAGGAGCCTCTGTCACCTCTGTGCCCCTGCTCCCTTCCTCTGTCAACTCACTGCAGCTTCTCAGTGAGATTAGTTAAGCAGGGTGCTCCAAGCTGCATCTACCCCAAGAGCACCCTGGCCTTGACGATTTCACTGAATATCTGAATTGTTTTCTTCAGTTCAGATGAATGCACAATGACCATTCACAAAGGTCATGTTCCTAGAACTGTAGAAGGGAATTCATGCGCAGCAAGTTGAGGGTTCCCATGCTAACATTAATGAAAGCTTGTCACAGTTGCTTCCTTTTTCTCATACTGTACCTGAGGAATTCTCATACATCTCCCTACAGGTTAGACTTTTTGTAACTCTTTCTTCAGTGTTCTTCTTTGATTTCTGTTTCTATTAACAGTCCTTTAACTGCCTTGACTTCTTAGAGTTTTGCAGTCTTCGTCTGTCTCTATGCAGATTCTGGTATTGACTTATTCTGTTCATTCATTTAGGCCTGATATGTGGGACATTTTGCTGAACACTAGGCTTGCAAAGTGTGGGAAACTTAACCAGATGATTAAAGAGTGGTGAATATTTAGACAGAGGGACGTTGGAGGAGCTGTGGGACCAAATATTCATTCAACAAACATTTAATTGACCTCATGTACCATGCATTGTATAATTGTGTCTGTCTTGTCAAAGTTGACTTTACAGGAAAGGTGGCTCTTGGATCCCATTGTAAAGGCTGAGTTAGGTGTTGTTAAGCTGTAGAGGAGGGGTTGGTGTTCCAGGGGCAGGATATTTTCTCTGGGTGAGGCATTGTGTCATGAAAAAGCAAAGAAGGATGTGGGAATGGGCAGTCTGCCCTGGTTGAGGCATTTGATGGTGTGCTAAGTAGTGAGGGCCAGGAGAAGGAGCTGGAAAAGGTCATGAACATTTCTCTGCTTAGGGAGCTCAACCCTGCTTCCTCAGGCACCGTGTCAGCTCAGAGCACCACTCACCAGCCCTTCCACATTCTCAGTCCTCCTTCTCCTTTGGTCATTATGGTTTGGTTGTCATTTACTTCCCTGACCAAGGGCTCCACGTGGTGGTGACCATGACCAAGTGCTGCTGATGGTACGTTCTCAAAACAGAGAAAGCCTGTGAGCAGAGAAGGGACCCTAAGCTTCTGGGAGCCAGAGTATGGTCCTCTCTTGCTTGGAGCCATTAGGTTTCATTGGCCTCTTGAAATCCTGGTTTTTGTTTTATGTATAGATTTTAAAGGCAGGGGAGGGAGAGGTTGAGGTATAAACTCATTGATTTTGAAGACACCCTATGGGGTAAAATTACAATTTATTGCCCATCCTGAATTTTTTTATTCTTTCCCTTTAGGTTTCTTGCTATTTAAAGATTTTTGTTTGAATGAAATTAATGAAGCTGTACCTCAGGTGAAGTTTTATGAAGAGGTAAGAAGTAACTTTTCCTGATGCTTTTATTTCAAAAAGCATATTCTAACTTTGGTTTGGGAAATATTAAGACTACAAAACATCTTCCATATATTTAGAAACTCATTAAAAGTAATTAGTAGTGCAAAATATAATACGTAATTTATCTGAAATGCTGACAACAGCTGCGAAGGACCAGGCATGTTATTAAAACCATGTTCCTAAGGGCTTTGGCATACAGTGGGAGCAATGAGGAATTGTTGAGCTGAATTTCCAGAGATAGGGGATCCTTCAGAAATGCACTGAGGATTATGAGCCACTTTATCTCCTTTGAAGGGTTATTCTGGAGATGTGAACCACAGCCCAGGGCTGCCACTGGGTCTGAGAGAGAAGCTAGCAGAGATTTCTGATCATACTGGAGTAACAAACTGCAGGCAGGTTGAGGTGGGATGGGGTGGAGTGGAATCTCAAACACACAGCTGGTGAAATCTGAAGCTGGAGAGGGGCTGAAATGATAGGGCAGAAGTTTCTGGAAGGCAGAAAGTCAGCCATACAGAATTAAATGAGCTTAAGAACTACAAACCTACTGGGGACAGAAGTCTGAAAACAGAACAAGTGAGAGAGGATAGTCCTCGGGGAGTAGCCTGCTGATATTGAGGGTTGACAGCTGTTTGTTCACTGGACAGGCTGTTAACTCACAGTGCATTGGGTTGAAGGGAATTCAGGCACAAGAGAATTCAGGCGTGGCTCTGGGCAGGAAGTTGCTTCTGGGAGACAGACTAGAAGAGGTTTCTGGAACTAAACCAAAAAACAATGGAGCTGGGTGTTTTGGTGCACACATGTAATCCCAGCACTCTGGGAGGCTGAGGCAAGTTAAAGCCCAACCTGGAGTTGTGAGACCCTCTCACAAAATAAAAAATACAAAAAAAAAGTGGGTGGTGTAGCTCAGTGTAGAGGCCCCTAGGTTCAGCCCCAGTACTGCTAAATCAGTCTATCAAACAAACAGGACTGGATGGATTCCAGACAGGTGGTTAGTTTCATTCCCAAGACACATGCCAAGGTCTGAAGGTGAGTGGGATGGGACGACAAATAGCTAACCTGGAAACTTTTCCAGGGAAGAACTGAATCTAATGCTGAGGAGACAAAGATCTGTCATTGAGATCCACAGAGGGTTGTGATGTAGGAAAGGGGCAAACCAGAACTTGGCTGAGGCCTACAAAAAAACGACAACCCAGCCTGACTGGCACAGTCTTGTGTTGGGTGATGAGTCTCCTTCCCTCCGCCCAACACAAAATAAAGGGAGCCTGCTATGTCTTTTCTGTAGATACAAGATAACAATACATAAAGACTCTACAGTCTCAAGTACATAGCAGAAAATTATTAGACTTGCTATAAGGCAAGATGTCTGACTCCTAAGCATCGAGGAAGACCTTTCAGAGGAGCTGGGTACTGGAGGTAATTATCAAGTACCTTAAAATAACCACAAATAGTATGTTCAGTGAAAGATGGGAAAATAGATCTCAGCATAATTTGAATTTATTATGAAGAGTTGAATGGGCATTCTAGAACAGAAAGTACAGTATTTGAAGTCGGAACTTAATGGCTAGGTTTAATGCAGTTAGATAAAACACAAGATAAGATATAGGAAGCAGGTCAGTAGATAGCCTCAGACTGAAGCACAGAGAGAAAAAAATAGATAAGAATATTAAAGGTATACAAGGCATATTTAAAGGCCTAATACATGTAGAATTGGAGTTCCAAAAAGAGAAAAGAGCAAATAGGGCAGCAGCAGTATTTGAAGAGATAATTTTACAAAATGGTGAAAGACAGATACTTATAGATTCAAAACAGCTTAGAATCCATCCCTACTATTCATCACTAGACAAAATGAATACAAAGAACATGTGTCTTTGCATGTCAGTATAAAACTGCAGAAACTTAGAACAGAGAACATCTCAAGGGTGTCAAGGGAGCCACATTACTTTTAAAGGAGCAGCAGTTAGCTTGACTGTGATACTGAAGAGAAATGATGGGGTGGAGGCAGACAATGAAATGGCCATCTTTAAAGTCCTGAAAGAAAAATCTTCCAGCCTAAAATGTTATTCCCATTCAAATTTTCCTTTAAAAGTGGAAGAGAAATAGAGATGTTCAGACAAAACAACAACAACAACAAAAACCAAACAAATTTTTAAAAATGAGAGAATTGTCAGTAATGGACCTACATCACCAAGAAATGTAGCTGAGGTGCAGGGAGATGCTTCAGCCGGACAGGAAGTAGATCCTGATAGAGATGCAGGAAGGAAGGATGAGCAACGTGGGTGAATCTGTATATGAAATGTAAGTGAATGATGATGATGCAAAACAGTAGCACAGTGTTTCTAGAGTTTATAGTGTATGTAGTACCAAAATGCATGATACTCACACAAAAGGCAGGAGAGGACTCATGAAGATAACATAAAGTTCTAGGATTATTGGTGGGAGTAAAAAAGTAATCATTTGCATTAGATTGTACTCAGTATATCTAATAAGTTAAAAGAGAAAAGTAGGATAAAAACCCATTTGATTAATCAAGAAGAAGTAATAAAGGAATAAAAGTTGGTAGGTCAAATTGAAAAAGAAACAGAGTAAGATGGTAGCTTAAATCTAGTTACATTTAATGTAAATGGACTAAACACTCCAAAGTAAAAGACTTGAGTTTTTCAGACTGGATTAAGAAATGAAGTCCTATCATATACCACTTGTTGGAAAGATACAAGGAAGGAGGATAGATGATATATGCTGTAATATACAGAATGTATCCACACTAATCAGATGAACTACCTGGTTATGCTACTTTAAAATAAAAAGAGATATTCTTAATGATAAAAGGGTTGATCCAACAGCTCTCCCAGTCTTAAGTCTGTATGTTACAAATAACACAGCTTCAAAGTATATAATGCAAAAATAGGCAGATACAAAACAAATCCACAACGCTAGTAAGAAATATTAACATGCTCCCTTGAAGAGCTTAAAAAACCAAAATCTTTAGTAAATATAGAGCAGCTCTTAATAAGGTGATGAATAAACTTGACCTAATTTACATATATAGAAGCTACACCCAACAAAAGTAGATTTTACATTCTTTGAATTACATGCAGAATATTTTTCGAAAAAGATCGTGTTTGTTTCCTTTAGAAACTTATAAATTTCAAGATTGAAATTGCTCAGAGTATCTTTTCTGACCACAATAAAATTAAGCTCAAAGAAATCTTATGTGCCTGGAAATAAATACACCTTGAAATAATTATAGGTCAAAGGGGGTATTAAAATAGAAATTAGAAAATATTTTTAAATGTATTTAATAAATGACATAGGCTATTATTAACAAATGTGGTGTATTTTTGCCCTACATCCTTTAAATGATATAAAGAAAATGTAGCATAGTTATGCCTATAGTCTTTGTGTACATTTGAAAATTGAGTAATTCCTTTCTTTCCAGCTTTACAGAGAGATAGGAAAATGTCATGTTTTTCCATACTTTAAAAATTATATTAATTTATTTTCAGAAAGAGTAGTCAAATTATGATGTATATTTGGCATCATGTAAAAAAGTAATGTGAATCCAAAAAGATTTTTCTCAGTATAAAGCTAACCTTATTATTTGCATTTAAATCATAATCAGGCATTTTATCTTGAGAAGTATCACAGCTTGATCTGCCAAACATTTTTTTCTTTTCTGTGTTCCTAAAAGCTTCAACTCTTCAATTTCAGCATCTACTAAGTCACGTTGTCAAATGCTGAGAAATCTCCCTTAGCAGATAATTTCTACTGGGTAGAACAGATGACCAATCTATGTGGTAGCTTCTTATGTACTTCTTGTGAGCATGCTGGTAACTACTGTTGGTGTACTTTTTTCTGAACTTCAAGCACTGGTGTTTCTCTTTGTTGGCCTTCTTCCTACCTCCTCTTGCCTCTTTTCTGACTTGGCCCATGGTGGACCTGGCTTATCAAATAACTCCTTGGAAGGATGCTCCACTGCTCTTCAGCAGCTTGCTTTCTGTTCTTTGGAAGATGCCATCTGTCCTTGGGCTCACATGCAACTCTCAATGAACACAGCCCTGAAACATTAAAGTTCTCTGATTCTTCTTTGGCCCCTCACTGTAGTGGATTCTTCTTTAATTTCTGGTTGTTTTGGACCCCCATTATAGAAGATTCTGTTGTCTGGTGTCTTGAAGTGTACATTTTGTAATTATATTTCTACTTCCCATGTCCCCACTTGTCACAGTACATTCTTCCTCCTATGGATGAGAGTCCTAGTTACTTGTTGGTATACTTAGTTATCTCTAAATGACTTGTTGCCCCCCTTCCCTGTTTATCTCTCACTACCTCCAACATAGAACTTCCACTCCAGCCAGACCTAGCCAGCCAGCCTTCCCCGAACTTCTAGGCCCATTCTTGTTCTGTCACTGTATGATGTGGCATCCCCTTCCCACCCTGGGATCCTGCAGATCCTTCTGTCTGTTGAGAGCCAAGTTGCTTTTCAGGGCTGGGTCAGCAGGGAGGCTTTCAGGACCCTCTTCCATCTTGGTGTTCAAGCATGATGTGCATCCTCCTCTGACTCAGTTTGTGGTTTGTGCTGTCCTGTCCTGTGTACTCAGTACTTGGTTCTCCTGTGTATTATCAGTATTTTAATGTCACCCATTACTACACAGGTCAACAAAAGGCCTTGCTGAAACCCAGCTTCAGCCATGCCTCTCCCTTGCTGTGAAATACTGGCACGTCCCTCAGCCTCCCTGAACCCTCTGTCTGTTTCAGACTTCGTGAACTCAGAGATACCTTCCCTGCTCTTGAGGGGCCCACAGTATGCAGACTTGAGATCTGAACTCCACATCCCTCATGTATGGAATGAGGCTGATGTTTATCTCCTGCCTGCCTACTTACAGAGGCTCAGACCAGACAATGAATAGTTAGTGTTGACTGTAACGTGTCTGTGATGTGCTGTGCAGACACAGGGGAGCCACATGACACAGGGGTCAAAGATTCCACCTCTGAGCTGAGACCACCCCAGTTGGAACTCTGCCACTTACTTGCTGTGCATGCTGGGTGACCACTTCAGCTTCTCTGTACCTGGGCTTCCTCTCCTAGATTCAGAGCAAGGGTTGTGCTGTCCTGAAGCAGTGTCTCGTGTTCCACACATAACTACCACTCAATGTATTGGCTTATGCACCTCCTGTTCTAGTTAGATTTGGGGGAAGCTTGTACAAATATATGTATTATACCTAGATTTGAAAATGATTTGCAGAAAAGATAAAACAAGTGTAACATCAGAGGCGAAGTTACTGTGTAGACTTCTTTCACTCATTCAGCCAACATTTATTGAACACCAGTGTCCTGCCAGGTATTGTTTGAATGAACAAGAGACAAAGTCCTTCTTCTCTTTGAACTTATGTTCTGGTCAAGAGTTACAGACATTACACAAATGGTAAACAGGGACTGTGTCTGGAAGTAAAAACTGCTGAACAGCAATTCAGAACAGAGTCAGAGCTTAGTATAATGTGCTGTGCTTGCTAACCACTTTAGACAGTCAGTGACTGAGCAGGTAGCATTGAATGGGGACATGGGTGACAAGGGGTCTGCTGTCTCGAAGGTAACCTAGGAGAGCATTTCAGGCTGAAGTCATGGCTAAAACAGACTTTACCATGACAGGGAGGATATTAGGTGCTTGAAGAACTGAAAAACTAGCAGAGAGTGGTGTAGTAAGGGACAGGTGGCCAGCTAGTATGACGTGAACTTGGGTTGAAGAGAGACATGGGTTTTGGGGAGTGAAGCAGAGTAAAAAATTCAGATTTTATTCCAAAACCTGTAGAAATGTTGAACAGGGGAATGTTAGGTACAGTGTTCATTTAATCAAGGTGTTCAGATGCTAGACTGAGATCAGGTACTTCATGATGGTTTTTATACCTACTTGGCCTGTCAGTTGAGGAGAAAAGGGGGGTAAAGTCTCCAACTCTGTTACTTTTTTTATTTTATCATTTTTGGTTTCTCTGTGGTAATAGTCTGCTGTCAGCTTCACTGGATCATGTGAGTCTTCTTGTGCTCACTGTTTTCATGATGTGTCTTCCCCATCTATCTACTTTCAGTCTCTTATATGAAAATTGTTTCTTTTAGATAGATATGAAAGAGGCTTGGTTATTTTTTCCTTCATTCGACAATTTCTGTCTTATTTGTTCATTACTGGGGATTGACCCAACCCAGAACCTTCATCCTAAGCTACATTCCTTAGTCCTTTTTTATTTTTTGAGAAAGGTCTCATTCAGTTGTCCAGACTTGGCTGAAACTTGCAATCCTCCTGCTTCTGCCTCCCAGAGTGGGATTACAGGCATGAACTACCCTGCCTGGCTGACAGTTCCTGCTTTTTAGTGAAAGAATTTTAGATATTATACAGTGGACCTTTAACTTACAAACTCAATTTATTCCTGAGGGCTGGTTGTAACTCAAGTTGGTCAACTGAAGGCTCAGGTTCCACTACACAGCCTTCAAAGTCTCTGTCCTGTATATAGGCAGATCTCAGTGTCCTTAGAGATACATTGATTTCTCAATTAACCTCACACAGGAAAGGATGTTGTAATGTTCCTTCTGGAACTCTTTAAGGGTTAAATCTGTATCTTGAGACCCAAGCAGCTGCCATTTAGGTCATAACTCAAGACTTTGTTCCTAAGTTAAAACTAAAATTCCAGTCATAACCCAAGTCATTCGTATGTCAGGCCAGTCATAACTCAAGAGTACACTGTATTGGGCCGGGGATTTAGCTCAGTGGTTCCACCACCTGCCTCACAAGCAGAAGGACTCGAGTTCGATCCCCAGTACCAAAAAAAAAAAAAAGGAAGAAAGAAAAAAAAGAAAATTAGACCAGATTTAAATTTATTCTTACAATGGCACTTTTAGTCCTAAAATGTATGCTTTT
>NW_004624747.1:1597526-1623056 GCF_000247695.1 Heterocephalus glaber | reverse complement strand
ATATGTTGTATTGTCATTGTCATTTAATTGAAGGAACTGTCTGATTTCTTCTTTAATTTCCTCTGTGACCCATTGGTTATTCAGAAGTCACACATACTAGTCTTTAGGATATTTCAATCTAAGATTTACAAGAGTAGAAAAGCCAACCAGTTGGTTTCCACTCTATCCTCTTCCCATTTGCCTCTACTTTGTGCCTCGTGTCCCTGTAATACATGGACGAGGTTACAGGCAGTCTTACCACCCCTGTGTATTACATCGTGCAACTGAAGCAGTCAGTTGTGGAAGGGGTCAATGCCCATATCCAAGTTGCTACATATATTTTGCATGAAAACAAATCTTTGAAATGATATAACTTTATGTAATTTCATGTTGTCATTTTGCACTTTGATTTCACAGTTGACCATGAACGATTTCAGTGTACACAGGATTATTGGACGAGGAGGATTTGGTGAAGTATATGGTTGCAGGAAAGCAGACACTGGAAAAATGTAAGCCTTCTAACTATGTATTTTACCAGAACTGTTAACATAATTTTATGTTTGCACCCATTGAAAATCCCTGTACAGAAATATGGAAGTCCATGATCTTTCTCTGGAAAGAAGTTATCACAGAAAGAAATGGGCTGTATGCTGATAAGCACTGTGAATGAGAACAATAAGCCTGAACCTCATGTCAGGACCTATGGGAGTTAACAGTGACTGTGTATGGAGTGCCCACCTTGGCTTGGGCTGTGGGTGGAAAGCAGGGGCCCAGAGATGAACAAGGAGCATTTCCTAACAGCTGGGAACCTGTGATGTTTGCCTTCTAGTCAGATCACACTGTGAAGAATTCTTTGCTTTGCACAAGAGAGACATTCTTTGCTAAACAAAGACCAACCTCTGTGGTTAAGTGTAGGCATTTTGGGGTTACCTGCACTTCAGGAGATGTCAATGCCATGGACTAGTAGTTTGGGTGCTGGAGGTGGGGGCCCTATGTTTGACAATGGCAGTGAGCATGGGGCTCCATCCCTCTCAGAACCTTTACCTGTGAGAGGTCAAGGGGAGGGCATTGAGTGCACAGATACTTTGAGGGCATTAAGTGCCACAGGGTCTTCTGGGCAGGGTTCCTAAGCATGGGGGAAATTGCTCTTTTTTAATTAAAAATGAACATACTCCGGAAAGCAAAAGAAAATGGAAACATGATTTAATAGATCCAGAACTACAGCTGTGTTTAAATGACATGCATTTTGGAGTAATGGGTGAGGTGGAGTGGTATTTGAAGGGTGGTTTATAAGATGATTGAATCATCAGGAAGTCCTTGGGGTGCCCTAATTCAGGGCCTGCCTCCAACTGCATCCATTCCCCTGCATAGTCTGCAGGTCTTCCCCGCAGCTCTGTTCAGTATGCCTGTCCTTTCTGTTTTCAGGCAGGTTCTGTAGCTGCCAATATTTGGAGACTGAAATTGTACTTCACTAATTTGTGTCACTGCCTTGGGGCTCTGTTTAAGATGAGCAGAGGCCTATCAGTAAGTTGAAGCCTGGTGTCCTGAGACAGTGGTCTCCTATCCAGGGCAAGGGTCCTGAAGTCACACCAGCGAGGGCAGGTTGGGTTTCTATTCCAGCCCCAGTTTGTGACCTGTTCCTCCACAATCCCTAGTCTGTAAGGAGGAAAATCCAAGTACCTAGTTGAGAGAATTAAATAAGATGACCAAACAGAAACATTCTCTCTCATAGTAAGTGCCAGTGCACAGAGCGAGTTTAGACACAGGTTCTTCTTCAACCCTGGCCTCTGCCTTGGAAGTTCTTCCCCATCCTATCCTCACTCAGTGGACTTTCGATCCTAATTAATACAGTTTACTTATGGCTTATTGTGTCTTCGTTAAGGTTTTAGTTTTACTTCATCATTGCAGCTATGGGAGTACTTAGAATATCTAGTCTGTCATATGATGTTTTTGAAATAAATAATACCAGTTGATCTCTTTGTATGAAATTATTTTACCTAACCCACAAAAACAACCAGCATGTAGTCCATATTCTCTTTCTTGACCAGGCATGATGGTTCATGTCTGCTGCTTGGGAAGCTGAAGCCAGAAGTGTATTAGAGCCCAGAGGTCTGAGACCAGTCTGGGCAACATAGCAAGATCCTGTCTAAACATCAACAGTAAAGTCTTTATCTTGTGTAGATGAGGTATAAATGGTTATCAAGAATCACACAGTAGGAAGTGGTCAGGCTTTATGTATTGGTCAGCTTTACCATTACTGAGCCAGACTATCTGGCATTTACAGTTTGAGTAGGAGAGGTTGAATTTGCCTTGTGGTTTCAGTTCATGATCTCTGGGTTCAAGGCAGAAATATTATGGAGGAAGACTGGTGGAGCAAAGCAGCTTACATCACAGCGACTAGGAAGCAGAACACAGGGGAAGAGCACCAGGAAGATATATACCCTCCAAAGGGCCCAGTGACCACCTCCTTCAACTGGACCCCACCTCCTAACAGCACATTCAGCCATGAACATCAGTGAATTAGTGCACTGCTAAGTGTAGTGCCCCATGATCTAGTTACTTCTCTAAGAACCTCTTAATCCAGTCAGTATGTCAAGTTTAACTGGTACAGCCTCATGCCTAGAAATCGTTTTTTTAAACTTTTTTCATTAGTACATATTTGTCATACATACTGATTACCTTCATCATAGGGAATTTGTACCTGTACATTGTATATCTTAATTCTTCTTTTTTCCCTTTTTTTCCCCTGCCTTTAACCCTTCTTCCTCTCCCATTTACAAAAGCTTTGCTTCCATTTTTTCGTTCCATTCTCTTTTTTCCCTTTTCTTTGAGACCATAATCTTAAGTGAAATAAATCAGACACACAAGTTTAACTATCGCATTGTTTCTTTCCTGTGAGGAACCCAAAGGGTAAATAAGGAGCATAATGGAGGATAGATATTGGGAAGTTGGAAGAACATGTTCAAATAGGAAGGGTAACAAGGGAGCAGGGAGAGCGAAGAGAAGGAGGAGAAAAAGAAAAAACTCCTAGGAATCCTACTCGATTCTTGCCAGGCTGCAGGCTGCCAGGTAGGCCTCACATGCATTGGCTCCATACCCTTCCCCCCACATACACACCAGGGAGTCGCCACTCATACCCCTGGAGCTATGCTGTGACACTTAAAGGCTTCCTTGAGTGGACTTGCTCAGCCAGGGCCTGGGTGTCCTGTATGCTCTAGTATGAAAACCACCCTGGTAGAGAGTGATATTAGAAGAGGTGTGAAGCCTTTTTAAAATGTCTCATCATAAAAATGAAGTATTTAGGGCCAGGGATTTAGCTCAGTGGTTCTGCTGCCTGCCTCACAAGCGCAAGGTCCTGAGTTGAATCCCTGGTACAAAAAAAAAAAAAAAAGAAATATTTAAAGAGCATGTCACTATATATTTTCAATAGTTCATCCTATAATGAAGCACATGAATGTCTTGCCAATTGATTGATTGTAAGAATTCTTGGACAAATGGATAAAACTACCAAATTTATACATTTGTTTCTATTTTTATGTAACTCAAACATGGTAAGTTTTGATTAATAAAGAATAAGTGGGTTTTCTGTATTCCACCCCACTAAGACTCCATGGAGTGGAAGCCTGGGCTTATGAGGCAGATCATCAACAGGGAGTATCTAGTTGCGTACACAGAGTTATCGGTCTGAGAAAAATTTGTAAAGGCACTGCATACATTCCCTATAGGCTTTCTGTGTCCAACTGAAAGCTTCCTGTTTTCTTTTCTTTTGCCTGTGATTTTAGAATGTGCTAGAGAACTTGTCTGTGTTTTCTTAATATGAGTTTGTTCCAAGTTCTTGAAAATCTTAAATTGTCAATTGGTCTTTTCAATTAACTTTAACCAATGATAAATTGAAAATCTTATTTTTTATTATTTGAAATATAATAAAACATCAAGATTAAAAACATCAGTTTAACATCTTACATTTTGTACATTCTTATCAAAACTTGACTGCTAGTGAATTCACAATTCCAGCCTCCTAAATATGATATATAGGCCCACAGTCCCAGTAGGCAGGAGCAATGAACAAAATATTTCAGCAAGTTTATTTATATTCATCTACATGTAATGATAGAAATGTCTTAAGTACTATTTTTTTCTCATAGTACATAAAAATTTGTATTTCTTATGTGGTGATTGGGCGGCATGTTGTGTTTTGTTTGTTTTTTGGCATGATGCTAGGGATCAAACCCAGGGCCTTCACACTGAGCTACATCTCCAGCCCATTTTTAATTTTTTAGTTTTAGACAGGATCTCATTAAGTTGCTAGGCTGGGCTCAGACTCAGGATCCTCCTGCCTTAGCCTCCCAGAGTGCTGGGATTATAGGCATGTATACCTTATCTGGCTCCATTTTATTTCTTTTAAACATTGCCTAAATCTCAAGGAACTCTTAGCAGTGTGATGTATATTGTTTAAATCTGTCTAGATGTATTTACAGTATAGATTTTCCATCATCTTTATGCTTGTAGGTATGCAATGAAATGCTTGGATAAGAAGAGGATCAAGATGAAGCAAGGAGAAACACTAGCTTTAAATGAAAGGATTATGTTGTCTCTTGTCAGTACAGGAGTAAGTATCCAGTTTCCAGCTTTGCTTTTAAAATTTATTTGTCTACTTAATAGCAGGATGGTTTATTTGTTCCTGCTGATTATGGGGCAGGCCAATTCATAGCTAGGGTGGGATTTGATATCTTATTGTTCTTGAAATCAGAAGTTAGCAGAGTCAGAGTCCAGCTGCCTTCACTGTATACCATGACTTCCTTCAGTGCCTGTTGACTTCCTTCTCTGCAGAGTATAGTAGCTCTGTATAGTAGCTGAGATGGCAAAAAATAATCATAAAAGAAAAAAATCACTTTAACATACTAAAAAAAAGTGATGACATGACAAAGCAGGGCTGATCCTGAGAGGAAAGTAACTCTTGCCCTCCACGAGCAAATGGAGAGGGAGTGGCTAGGGTTGGTCAAGTCTGAATGGTCCTGTTGAAGTTGGCCCTCATCAGTGTTTCCTTTGGATGTGGCTTCCTCTTGCCTTCTGCACTTGATGCTTGGTCTCGCAATAGACTAGTCATTTCCATTCCCAGCACTGCATTTCTACCTGATGGGCATTTTGTGTATGTGTCAACCTCTTACTTTTAGTTCAGGGAAGATAGAAACAAACGCTTACCCTGGGTCATCTTTACCTACAAAGCAGCTGCCCATTCTGACTTTTCGATTTGTGTGTGTCATTGGGATCTGAATGAATTTAATATTGAATACCCACGCCAGCTGAGTTTATACCCAAAGAGATGAGGGTGGTCTAAATCTTACTGCTAAATTCCATGTGAGGTCATCTTCACCAAAATGGTGCAAAAGCATCAAGTTTTATTGGCTAATCTGAGAATCCTTTTCAACTATTATTCAAGGAACTTGCAGCCCACAGTGGTCAATTTGCTTGCCAGCATACCCTGTATGCCCTGGCCGGGACTCCCTTCATGCCAGTGCTTTGTGGGCCAAGCACCTTGGTTTTATCACCTATACTTATTGTGTCATGGTTTGTATTATTCTAGCCTTCATTGTAAGTGCTTTTAGAAGGGCTGTTTTCTATCAGAGCAATGGAACAGAATAATCTAGCAAGAACTGTAACAAATGAAAATGCCATGGCTATAAATAATTTCTAATTATGTGCTTCTGCCTCCCAATATATGGATGTTAAGCCTTTCAAATAGGAGTCATTCTGTATGTGTGTGTCTGTGTGTCACCAAGTTTGTACCTGATGGAAATGGGGACAATGTGAACGGCCTTAGCTCCCAGCCTCTATTGGAATTGTTTGTGTCTTAAATTTCACACATGTGCACTTTCCCTGAAGACTTTAGTTATTACAGCGTTAATTTTTAATGAGTTATCCCAAGCCTTGGATAAGAAAGCCTATGCAAAAAATGTTTTGATATGAGAAAAACAAGGGATAGTTTTTGTGTAACATTTTATTTATTTTATTCAGATGAAGGAGAATATAGTTAAGCACGTGTATGATTTTTCACTGGTCTGATCTTAGAGGAGAACATTTTAAAATGAGGTTATATTCGGCTACTACTCTGAACTAATTTAGAAGAATTATTCCTATTTTTACTCAAACAGTGAACCATATACTGTTTGAAAATTTATATATGTGGAATTTAATTTAAAGAGTTATAGTGAAGTTATATGGGACTATTTATTTGCTAATCAAAGGCCACTTTTGGTAGATTTTTAATGATACTTAGTTTAAATTGAGCAAAGACAAAGCTCTGGGACAACCTGGACTGTGGGGTTTGGGGCGGTGAGAGGCACTACACTCACTCCTGGTGATTTCTTTTGCTTTCAGTTATCGTCCCCCCAGTCTCCAGTGTTCCCGCCCCACCATGAGCTAGTAGGAATTACTATACTGCTTTCTTCTGCCATACTTGGACAGTAGAAAGGGAAATGTGTGTGTGTTTCAGAACCAGGAAGGTATACCCACAGCTTTGAAGAGCACTCAACAGGTTCACAAATGAAGTCATGTGGCTTCATGGGCTGCACTGCTCAGTCCTCTCCAGAACCGCAGTGAGTGCCTAGAGGGTGCAAGTACCTCCATGTGCTGGGATCCCAGCCCCTCATCCAGCTGCCCAGAAGGGGACAAGGTGATATCCAGATAGCTGGGGAATGTGCAGGCATTTGGGACAAGTGACAAGCACTGTGAAAGGTTACTGGGGCTTGGGAGACATCTGCCAGGGTGAAGGTGTATCTCCAGCAGGGTAAGGTTCTTGTTCACTCGGGGCGGGAATTCCAGGAGGAGCTTTACACTTGAAAGTCTGCTCTACAAACCCATGGGCATGTGCTCACCCAGACCCGCAATTGGGCAGGTCACCCTGACCATGTCTGCTTTAGCTTTTATTAACCGCAGGGTGTGTTTTCGTATCAGTCAGTGTTGAGTTCTCTCATAACAGCGCCTGCCCAGCACCTGGAGAGAAGGGGAGAGCAGGCCAGGTGTTCCGTAGAGGTCCCTGTTCTTCCTCCCTCACTGCGCTTTTACTTTATACCATGTGGTTGAGAAATACAGTGGGACTTTCATTACAATAATGAGAACAGGTTTTATTCTGTAGATAGAGACAGCGGGGAAGGAGCAGAGTCCTTTCCCACAATATGAGGAGGGCTGGAGTGCTTCCTCTGGAGAGTAGGGAGCAGGTGGACCATGGGGGCTCATGCAGAGCCAGGAAAGAAGAAAGGGGGCTGTCCATGTGAGACTCATCTGGGTTGGCCCTGTTACTTGTTGAAATTGGGCTCCTCCCCTTGCACAGAGGCTGGGGGGCCAGGGCCCTATCTGAAGGTGTGGGGTGACTTACATAGTAGGCACTTCGTCACCCTTGAGCATTCTCAGGTAGGTGTGTTACTGAGGGCAAGGATTGTCCTCAGGGTACGGCCTAGAGCTTTGAAAAACTGCCCATGTTTGTTCAAGCGTTGGGAGGTCAAGATTGAAGCCTGGTCAAAAAGAGGCCTCTGCAGAGCCTGGCTAGCTATGGGCCAAAGAGAGAATTTGCCCATTGCTGGGGAAACTTGTCTTGTAAGGAGAACTCTGGAGAGGGTGAGGAGGTATGGCATTTGCATCTTACTGACTACCAACTTTTTGTGATCTCAGGCAAATTTTTCCTTTTAGGGGGAACCCTAATTTCCTCATCTTTAAAATAAAGAAGTCATGATTTTTTTTCTTTAAAAAGCCCTTACTATACTTGGGTAGCCTATGATTTCTAAGTCTAAAATTTATGTCCCATCATAGTAACATGGTATTTTAAGCAGACTTTGACCTTTTGGTGTTGTAACATGTACTGTCATGTTCAGAAATCCCCCAGGAAGGATCTCTTTGTCCCCTGGTGGTGTGGATGCAGTTGCCAGCTTAAGCTGGTAAAGATCTTGGTTTTACTGAGTTCTGGGTCCACTGCTTCTCTGCTCTGCAAATGGATTGCTTATCAGATCAGGAGCAAGAGCCTGTGGGAAACCCCACTAAGAAGAGCCATGATCTGGAGGAGACAGCATCTTCACAGGCCGCCAGAGAGCCCTGGGTCGCACAGGGGTCGCCAGGCAGGACAGACCACCAGAAAGGCCCTGGGACTCTTACCAGATAGCACTACATTTGCTCTCCTTAGACAAAATAAATCTTTTTTAAATTTTTTATTTTTTAGTACATGATTATAGTACATAATGATTATGTAATTCATTGTGGGGAATTGGTACATATGCATAACACATTCTCTTTTTTCCCCCCTTCTTGACCCTCCCCTTTGCCAGCATCAGATTCATTTGTTTATCTTATAAGTCCTTATAGTTAATTATCGTACATACCAATGAACAGCCTGACTAACTGGCAAAAAAAACATAAACACATAAGACAATTATACTAAATCAAGGTACAGTTTTAGATATATTGTTCATACTAGATTACAATAACTTTTTTCCTATTGTCTGTATTTTAGGCAAAATAAATCTTGAAATCAGTAAATACTAACCCTATCTTAACAGAACTTTAAGGAAAACTAGGTAAACACAAAATGAATTTTGTAATTAATTGGAGTTAATTTCTCTAGAAGATTTAGGGAAATTGAGCTCCAAGTTTCTAAATCTTTATTATATAGAAATGTATTAACTCCAAATTATCTACCCTTAACATAGAGGTTTTAGTAGTGCAAATTCTGTTTACAGATTATTCTGTGGAAATTTGAACATTTTCTTTGGAATGTAATATTTGCTACGCCTATTAAAGTGGATAGACAGTCTCTGCCATTGTTCGGTTTGAGTCACTGTAATGGCAATTACACTCTGTATATAAAGCATCTCAAGAGATGTAGCAATAGGTCTAGCAGAAGTACCAGTGTTCTAGAAGTCTCCCAGCTCCCCTCCCAGTCACCAGCCCCAACCCAAGCCAGCTGTTCTCCAGGTTGCCAACACCATGATTGAGCTGTGTTAATTTTGTTTGAGCTGTGTCTGAATGTGCTCCTTTGTGTCCAGTGCTCTCTCACTATCAAGCATGAGATGCATCTGTGTGTTGCTCACAGCGGCAGCTCATTCTGGTAGCTGAGGCGCAGGCGGCAGTGAGCGCCTTGTGGCCCTGGGCCCAGATTTAGCTGTGGCTTTATTTTGTACAGCCTTGAACTAACAATGGTTTAAATGATCATAAGGAAAATAAACAAGGAATAGATTTGTGAGACTGCATGGGACTTGCAAAGCCTAAAATACATGCTGTTTAGCCCTTTTCAGACAATGTTTGCTGACCTCTGTTCTGTGGCATTCTAATGTATAAATATACCACCCAGACTCACCTATTCCACTCTTTCCAGGCATCCCAGGACTTTCTGCACGTTGATCTCAGTACAGTAGATTGCAGGTTGTGCTAGGTGACCTTGAAGTGGGGTTGCTGGGGCTCAGGGTTTGCAATGATACTCAGCCTTGGGGCATACCACCAAACAGCGGGTTAAGGCAGTGGTATCATTGTACACTGCCAAATCCGTATGTGCAAGTTCCCTTCACTGCAGACCTTTCCAACACTTGACAGTGCCACTCTAAAAGTTGGCTATTCCTGTGGGTTTCAGTGGTAGGAGGTGTGGCTTTAATTTGCATTTCTTTGGAGACACCTGAGGTTGAGCATCTACTCAGAGGCTTGTGGGCTATTTGGTATGCGCTTGTGTGAAGTACTTTTTTTTTTTTTGGTACCAGGGACCAAACTCAGGACCTCGAGGCAGGTGCAGTGCCACTGAGCTAAATCCCCAGCCCATGAAATGTTTTTTTAATGAATGAGTTACTATGGCATATTTCTATTGGATTATTTGCCTTTTTCTTGTACTGATTTATAAGAATTCTTTATATGTTGGGCATGAGTCCTTTGCTTAATTACAAATTACAAATATCCTCTCCCATTCTGTGGCTTGACTTTTCTCTTAACTGTGTTTTCTGCTCAACAGAAGTTCTTAATTTTATTATAGTCAAGTTTATCAATGTGTTTACTGATGTGGCCTGTTTAAGAAAGCCTTACCTTCCCCAAGATTCTGAGGATCATTCTATTGTGTTTTCTTCTAGAAGCTGTGAAAATAAAATTTGCACATTTAGATCATCATCAAGTGGAGGGGATATTAGTGTGTGGAGCGAGGTCCGGGGTATGGGTCATGTTTTATTTTACAGCAGTTCAGTTGCTCTAGTGCCACTGAGTGAAAAACCATCCTTTCCCCTGCCCCATTGTGGCACCTTATCACAACTCAAGTTCCAATTTAGGCATGGGTCCACTTCTCTGTGCTGTTCTCTGTGCTATTCCACTTGTATACTTGTCTGTCCTTGGGCTGAATTATTACTGATTTATAATAAGGCTTGATATCTGCTACTCTTAAGTTTTCTAGCTTTGTTTTTCTTCAAGTGTATCTGAACTTTCTTGGCTATTTACAGTTCCATAAATATTAGAATCGGCTTGTCAATGTTCATTTTAATTAAAGTTGTATGGCATCTATAAATTAATTCAGGTCTGCTTATAATTAAGTTATTCAGTCCCTGACCATGGTCTGTTTTTCCAGTTTTAAAAGCTAATCACTTTATTCTCAGTGTTTCAAAACAATAACAGATATTCTTCCCTCCTATAGTGTACTCTAATATAGTCATTCCACCTTCAGAAGCAGAGATGGAAATGGGTATTTGACTAGGCAAAATTAAAATGCTGGCCAATGAAAAGATTAGTGAGATGAGACTTTTCTCTAGAATCTAGACTTTTGAAATTGAATGCAGGTGAGAAAGAGCCTTGAAGTTCATCTGCCCCACTGACTCAGGTTGTGTCTCTGTGCACGTCATCATTACGAGACCTGCCTCACTGTCACCTCTGAGGTGACCATGCATAGTAAGCAGGTGGTGGCCAGGCCATATCCACAGGGTGATGTCTGGTGACACATGTGCTCTCCAAGGCAGCCTTTGCTCTGCTCATCAGCTTCTGTTCCTTCCCTGCAGGATTGTCCTTTCATTGTCTGTATGACCTATGCCTTCCACACTCCAGATAAACTCTGCTTCATTCTTGACCTGATGAACGGTAAGCAAACCCAAAGTCTGTCCCCTGAAAGGCTCTATATAAGGTTCCATCTGGGCAGTGAACTTCGAAGCTGGTGTTCAGTCCTCTCTGGTGATCAAGTTCTCCCCCTCCCCAACATTTGAGGAAACCTTTTCCCTTCAGTTTTCAGTCAAAATTCATTTTACAACATTGACCATGATTTCCCTCTGGGCCTGCCAGTCTCTCCCTAGGAAGTTGGATTTTCTAGAAAATATTCTCATAAAATACTGCCAGTGAAATTTGATTTTCTGGAATGCAGCTGGTATAGGTCTTTAGCTTATTTCCTGACCCTCAATTTTTAGGAATGAAACACCTCCCAAGAACATAGGCCAAAGACATGTGTTTAAAAACCAACTTGGAAGAGTTGACTTTGGCCCAGTACAGATTTCAGCTAAATGCTCTGCGCCTTCTGAATCCACAGAATCCTCAGCTCATCTTTCAAACTGAGCAACGGCCCAGATTGAGCCAAAAATGTCCAACTGGAAAAGTTGCTTTATAATATAAGAAAGTGATACAACATATATTCAAAGTATTTTTAGTAACAAGGGCTGAAGTTAAGAGGTAGACAATTCAACCATTCAGATGCTTAGTTTATTTTTTTAAGTTCACTTGAAGCTTTGAGTGTTTGATTTAAAACAAGATTTATCTAAAAACAGGAAGGAATTTCTCAGACATAATCATGAACCAAATCAGCCAGGCACCAGCACAGATCACACATGCTCGAAATATATGGAGAATGTTTAAATACAATTTATTATAGTAAAAGATACATTGTCATTCATCCCCCCTCAAAACACTTCCCCTCACTTTAAACACACTCAGCTGGGCATGGTGGTGCACACCTATAATGCAGCACTCAGAGGCTGAGGCAGAAGGATCACCATGAGTTTGAGGCCAGCCTGGTCTGCATAGTGAGTTCAAGACCAGCCTAGACTACATAGTGAGACCCTGTCTCAGCAAAACAAAACAAAACACATACCCCATGATTCTTGCCACTTTCTGAAGCAGCTCTACAAGACCTTATTCATGAGTGTCTTTAGGAGATGTGAGTAAAAATTCAGTGAACAGCACTGCTAAGTGCCATCCAGTGGGAAAGCAGGCTCAGAAACATTGCAGTGTGTCTTCATCCACCTTATTCACCAGATCTGGCCCCATGTCACTTCTGAGTCTTCCCCCAAAGTCAAAATGACAATGAAAGAAAAATACTTTGAACTTATTCAGGACTTTGAGGTAGCCACAACAACTCAACTAAAGAGACTCAAAAAAAGATTTGCAGAACTGGTCTAGAAATGGCAAGAACAGTAGAATAAATGTATTTGAAGTAAGGGGGAGCATTTTGAGGGAGATTAATAACAATGTGTCTTTTAGTGTAATAAACTTTTTTGAAATGTAAACATTCTTCGTATTTTTCATACCTTATATTTGCTTAGGACTGGACGGGGCAGAGGGACCAAAGCTGTGGCTGGAGAGGGCCCCGGGGAGCTTTCAGGATACTATAAATTCAGTCTTGAATGAGGACAGAGACGCACTGGTATGTGTTGGGGGAGTGCTGTACCTATCAAGGCCAGGGTGATGAAGTGGAAGACACATTAATTTTATAAATCGAGAGACTTTTCCCTATGGCTTATAAAACTATTCTCTTGCCCTGTTGTTGACAGTATTGCTCCCCGTAACTTGAGTCCCCATGATTATTTCCTTTTCCCAACATTGTATTATGAAAAATTTCAAACATGTGGCAAAGTGGAAAGAATTTTACTGGGAACACTCAGACACCCACATCTGGGTTTTACCTGTTCAAATTTTACTGTATTTGTTTTATCACATTTTCTCTGGTTGTTTTGTCTGTCTAGAGGCAGTCACTAAACTGCCTTGGAATCTCTGCAGAGTCGATTCAGTCATCAAACAGGGTTTAAGTAATTGAAGTAGGTTAGCTAGTCCTGCCTTTGATGGAGTAATGGCAGCTGAGCTGCCAACCCAAGCCCAACTGTGACTTTGCTCTGCTGTCTCATGACACCCATCATTGCATTTAAGTCTTCTGAAGATCACATTTTCTCTGTAACATTTTTAAGTTTTTATGAAACTACAGAAGGCAGAGCAACATTTGCTTTCTCTGTTTGTGTCCTGACTACTTAGGATGACAGTGATTCTTGTTCCCTTCAAACAAACACACTGTGAATTAACTTCTGCACCTGATTTCAGGTGGCGATTTGCATTATCACCTCTCACAGCACGGAGTGTTTTCTGAGAAGGAGATGAGGTTTTATGCCACAGAAATCATTCTGGGGCTGGAGCACATGCACAGCCGCTTCGTGGTCTATAGAGACTTGAAGGTGAGGACAGAAGATTTGCTGCTTCTGCATGGTGGGTCCAGATGCTGTACTGATGCCCTCCAAGGTCTCCCCTCCTCTATCTGTGCTATCCCCTCCCTTATAGCTCCATCCTGTCCCTGACAGAGTCATTCTCTGTGTGGTGTTTGTCTCTTTGACTCAGACTCTCCAGGGACAGAACTCATGGCCATCCTCATTGTGTGATCACCTCAGCCCCTGCTCTGGTGCCCAGAATAGCACTTAGGCCAATCAGAAATTTAATAATTAGGGCCGGGGATTTAGCTCAGTGGTTCCGCCACCTGCCCTACAAGCTGAAGGACCCAACTTAGATCCCTAGTACCAAAGAAAAAAAAAAAGAAATTTAATAATTAGTAAGAAGAAGCAAGGAAGGAATATTTTTGGTGTTGCTCATTTTATAATTATTTGTGGTTCAATTAATCTTCACTAAACAACTGATTTGGCTGTGGCTGTTTGTCAGAGATGGAAATATGCTAAGATGAACAAGCAGAGAACATGCAGTAGTACCTTGGTTCATGAACGCTTTTGTTTGCAAACAGTTTAGTTTGCAAACAAAAGCATTTGGCAAAATTTTGTTTTTGTTTATGAACTCTGCATCGAGTGACAAACACGATTGCAACCATCTTTCTCACAAGAACACAAATGTGGCCGTCTTTTCCAGAATCATGGAATGAATTAAGTTCATGAACTGAGATACCACTGGGAGGTCGGGGGGCCGGGCCGCAGGGAGTGTTGTTTGTTTGTTTGTTTGTTTGAGACTTATAGACTGGCTCCTTTAAGGCCAAGCTGGTCAGGATGGGTGAATTTCTGATCAGCCTGCAGAATTTCTCCAAAGATCAGTCTTACAGTTTCCCATTGTGTTGAGATTGCTTTAAAAACCACCAATAGATTTTCAGATACCTGAACTCCATAACCCCTGATGCTATGCTTGGGTCTCTGCTCTTGTACCAGGACTTGGTCCTATTGCAAGCTTTCCTACTCCAAACCCTGTGCTTGGTCTTGTTTGTCCATGGAGGAAGAAGTCTGTGACTTACTCAGTGTGTCCTCGGTGACCCTTAGCAGCCTGAAGTCAGGGATGGCGAGAAAAGGGACCTTAACAAATACAGATAGGCTTGTACAGATGTGTTAATGTGTAAATAACAGTGAGAAAAAAATTCACAGGAATAACAGTTTGCCAGAAAAATGAGAAGACACCAGGAGAATGGTGACAAATATTTGCCTCCTATTTGAGATTCTTGAGACTCAGATCCACAGTGACCAAAGCACAGGTTACGTTCCTTTTTCTAAGGAGTTGGGATGTTGATTAGCTTTTTAACTTACCTTCTACCAACCTAAAATGTTATAAATGTACTTTTTGAACATTTTTTTCCACGAAATATTTTGTGAATTTTAAAGCTTTCTGCAAGGCTTTCCCTTTGTTTTCATGTGCACATAAGTAAAGAAAAATAGTATTTTTATTGAGTTAGACATAATTAGATGTCAGTGACATTTTATTTCCTCATGGGTTTTACAGAAGATTGCTGCTGAAGGTTCATGAAGTGCTATTCTGATACATTTTAATTTAAACCTATAAGCGTTTTCTAATCATCTTTATGCCATATTTTTGTTTTCTAAGCTATTTAGTTGGCTATTATTTAATGCTATTATTTAATTTCTATTCAAAGTGAATTCTAGTCACTCATGATTATTTATGCTTCAATTTTAAAATAGCATGCCATTATTTTTATTTTAACCAAAACAATAGTTGATCTCCAGCAGAAAAATATTATTAAGATGACAGTAATTCGATGTACATTAGGGAGAGGAGCTTTGTTTTCCATGATTACACTAAATCTAATCTTGATACATCTCGTCAGAGTGGTGGTGAGAATCATATTTGGTCATTTAGTAGAGCCCTCACTTGATGATGTACCGGTAAAACAGAAATGACACTTATCAGGATTAGTGTGGCACTGTGGAACAGTTTGACTTCTTAGGTTAGCATCTGTGTGTTCTTGCAAGGTTTCTTTCTGTTCTGTGCTGTGCAGCTTCATCCTCTTTAAAGTTTTGATTCACCTAAGCCGCACAGAAGGTGGTACTGCTCCCTGTTGCCAAGAGTTACCTGACCTGGCTACCCTGTGGCTCCTGGCATGGAGTTAAGGAGTTTCTTGCTGTTCGCTCTGATGAACTGTGGTCAGAACCTGCCCAGATCAATTGCCCATGTGTCATTTTTTAAGGAGTAAAGTCTTTCACCTCTTTCACTGCCTCTTCTTTGGTAAAATTAACCTGAGCAGTGTTGTTCTCTGTGCTCTGCCCTGCTTCATTTGGGAGCACAGCTATAATTGCATATTTAGGAACAAACTATGACAAAGTTATATATTAGCAAATGTGCATGCTCTTAGAAGGTCTCCAAGCCCCATGGCCTGTTGCGACTTCTGATGAGCATCTTCTGTTTCCATTTAGCCTGCAAATATCCTCCTGGATGAGCATGGGCATGTCAGGATCTCCGATCTCGGACTGGCCTGTGATTTTTCCAAAAAGAAGCCGCATGCAAGCGTGTAAGTGGCACATCCACTGTATTGGCTGCCCTTTCCCTGCTGCAGTTCATTTGTTCCATCAGGCACTAGCTTAGCCATTGTCTCCCACCCCCTTTCTCCTGCCATCTGTGCTTTTCAGTACCCACTGGTGGGACTGGGTGATAATACCTAGTCAGGGGATGATCCATCATTGCAGGTTTGGGGTGGAGGTAAGAGTGAGATGCTTCAGGAGCATGAATTGCCCCACACTGGAACTAGCCTGCTCAGGAAGTGTCTGTGGCAGTGTTGGCAAACCTATGGCACATGTGCTGCACCAGGCCATATCATTGAAAGCTCTACAAGGTTCGCTGTCCCTGCTCTGTGGGGAGTCTTCAGGCCTTGGATAGAGAGCTGAATTCATGCTGCCTGTGAACCTAAGCAGGACAGCTCACCTCTTTGACCCTCAGTCTCTTCTCTAGAGTAGTGATGATAATAATAAATCTCTTTACATTGCCATAAGGATAAATGCAAGAACCCAAGTGCCAAAAGAGGGGTGCAGGCAGCTGTACAGAACTCTCCAAGGCAGGGTCTAAGGGTCAAGTTTCCCTCTCTATCTGCTTTTTTCTTCTTTTTTAAAAATACTTTTTTTCCTCTGAAGAGAAATCAGGACATTTTCTTTCCTAAATTGAAGACACTAATCATCTCTCTGTAGTTTAGGCTTTTAATGTGGGTCATGTTGTTGGATTCAGGTATTTTGCCAGTCCTCCAAGTTACCACATGGGGGTAACTCCTGGTCTGCAGCCTGGGGCCAGCTCCTGGCACATCAGGGACACTGAATTTCTCCTGGTGGTGGCCCTGTTTGGTCTGTGCTGGTTGATATGGCCCAAGGTCATCTCCTAACTCAGGAAAATGACAGGAGGCATGTTCAGACAGCTCTCTCCTGGTCTACAAACACAGAATGGAGTCTGCCCTGCTGTTCATTTCTGTTTCTTTGTTATCAGTTCATCTGGGTGGAAAGTAGACATGTATACCATTTGTGGTAAAGCAGACAAATTCTGCTTTGTCCTTTTAAATGTCACATTCTTAACACTGCATCTTTTAATATTACATTTTATTGTCCCTCTTGAGTGAACATTGGTCTCTGTTGAATGGTCTCGAGGAAACTCCCTGAGGTCTCATTGCATACATCCATGCAGAAAATAAACTACAGACCATCTCTTTGTGTAACTAGAAGTAAAGTAGTTCTGGATTACAATCCCTTATGTGGAACTGCATTAAAGCAAAATTGCCTTTTAAAGCTCTGATCAAATGTTAACAGTGAATAGCAGCATTTCTATAAACATACTTTTTTTTCTACAGAGCGAAGGATATGGCAATAAAAGCATTAGCATTTTGCTAGCATTTTCCAGTTATTAGGCTAGAGCCCGTGGTTGTATAAGCTTCTCTCAGGGAGTTCTGCAGATGTTTTAGAGTCATTTGAATTTTTAATGCCACAGCTATTTGGTATGCTAATTTCTTCAGTTTACTGTAATCATCACTATGAACCCAAGAGTTCATAAGAGTTAATCTTCCAAAAGAATTAACTTTCAGAAATGGAGTTATTTCCTTTTACAGCCCAGCCTACTTTTTGCTCAATTTCATGTCATCTCTGAGAGGTGGGCTCTTCTACCTACCTTGGGAAGCTCAGTGTTTGAATAGCATCTGTGAAAGGGTTGGACCAAGAAGGCTAGTTTGCATGTTAATTGATAAGAGAAATACCATTGCTTTACAAAGCTAAATGCACAGTGAAATGCTAATCTTTTTTTTAACCCAGGACCTTCTCACTAAGCCTCATCCTCAGCCCTCTTTTTTTTTTTTCTTTTTTTTTTTTTGTTACCGGGGATAGAACTCGGGTCCTTGCGCTTGCACAGCAGGCAGCGAAACCACTGAGCTAAATCCCCAGCCCATCCTCAGCCCTCTTTATTTTTTATTTCAAGACAGGATCTTGAATTTTTTGATGCTCCTGCCTGAGCCTCCCAGAGTGCTGGAATTACTAGCACCTGACACACAACATTTTTAAAAGAAGGAGGCTTTTTGTGACTAAGAACAAAGGCTTCAGAGCCACTTGGTCTGGGTTTGAATCTCTTTTCCAGGTTGTCTGAACCTCATTTCTCTCTTCTATAAAGAGGAGAGCACCATGGCATCTCCCTCCTGGGTGGTGTGAAGCGAGGAGCCCAATAAGTAATTCAGTAAGTATTTCACACTCACTCTGTGCCAGGTACAGCAGTGAGACAGAACTAACTGGTCCCTGACCTGGAATCAGAAGCCCAGGGAACTTTGTTCGTTAAGTGACCAGCATGAAGGGAGGGAGTGAAACCAGCAGCATTGGCTGTGTCATCCGTTGGATGTCAGCTGTTCTAGCCCTGGCCAGGTGCTCTGACTATATCTTCATGGAAACCCCATAAATCATGGGTATTGTTACCAACTTTTTGTGGTATGCAAATTGAGGTCCTGAGAAATTAAGTCCCTTGACCAAGGTCATGTGACTGACCACATTGTAGCTGGAATTAAAACCTACCTCTGTCAGATGCCAAAGCCAGTGCTCTTTACATTATATGGGTGAACACCCTGAGGCTTTGAAATCATCTACAGCACTTGGTGCTAGATTAAAGATTTTTGTCCAGAATTTCACCCTGCATTTGATGTCTCAGTTCTATTCAAAGCTGTAGCTGTGATCCTCAGACTTCATCTGCTGGACATTCCATTGTTGGTTAGTGTTGTGGTTGAAGTTCCTGATCTGAGCTTAGACTTGGTCCATTTGGTGCCAGAGTCAAAAATTATTATAAACTTGATTCATTCAACTGTGGAATGGCCACAAGAATTTTTTATTTTTGAAACAGCGTCTTGTTATGCAGTTTGGGCTGGCCTCAAACTTGTGGCAGCCCTCCTGCCTCAGCCTCCCGAGTGCTGGGATTACAGACATGCACCACCATGCCTGGCCATTAGCCACAAGAATTTAAAGGAAGACTTTTGGAGTTGGACAGATTGTCAGTGACTAATTTGATTCCTAGCTTATTTTATCTAGGAACATAAAGCTGTGTCTCATGTCACAGTGTCTTAAACGTTCAAGTGTTCTTCAGTATTAATAGTAATCCAAATCTTTAGCAAAATGCTACGGAGCATTAGTAGCTGCTGGTAGGCAGAATCAGAAAGCCACAGTGCCGGCAATCCAGTGTTTTGCTTTAATTGCATCCAGTGTGTACTTAGAGTTGATCTGCATTAACTTGTATTTATTCTTCTAGATGTCTGTCCATTCCAGAGTTGTTATTTGATCCTGAGAATTATGAGCTAAAAGGTCACCACAAAGGGCTTTTCCAGGCAACACTGAAAATTTAAACCTTCCCAGAAAAGGCTTTGAATGCCCTTGTAAAGATCCCTGATAACATGCTCAGCATGCCTCAGTGATCCTACCCTGGAGCTTTCCAAGAGCTGGACCTGCCTTCATGGCCCAAAGCCCATTGCTACCTTTTACTAAAGCTCTTTCAAAACATCCGTCTTAGACAGGGGCTGCTGGCTCTGTGATGATCTGGGATCCTGAGTAAGCTTCTGAGCAGATCTTTAGCTGTGCCTGAGCATAAATGATTATATCAGGTAAGAGAAGAGATTAGATCCCCAACGTGGATTGAGCTCTTATTATATTCCAGCACCATTCTTAGCCTGTGCTATATCTTCACAGCACCCTTGAGAGGTAGCCGCATCATCTTATTACCCATTCTACTGATGAGGAAAATTACTGAGGGCTGGAAAGGTTGCAGGGCATACAGAGAATGGCTTTTCCAAGGCCATCCTGGGCTGTATCTTGGAGAACTCCCCAGAGCTCCTCTGGCCTCTCATGATGGAACAGTGTGTGTGCTCAGCTCTTAGTGACCTGGTGTAGACAGAGGGGACCATATAAAAATGGGTATCCTCCCAAGAGATTTCTCATCACCCTGCTAATCATCTTCATGTGTGCTTAGTACTGAGTCCTTAGACTTCCAGCAAGTGTTAAAGCCTGATGTAGCATCTCTACCTCATGTCCTTGGTGCTTCTATTCCCCACCCCACCCCAGTCCCCTGCGCCTTTTTTGCCCTGAACAAGCAGCCCTACCGTTGGCACATGTGAGGTCCTCGCATGGTGAGGAGTGGATGTTTCCCTGCCCTTGGGTGTACAGCACTGTACCACAGTCACCTGCCCACTGCCTCTTCTTCCTCCCTGGTCCCCAGGTATCCTGTACCAGGGCCTTTGAAAAGGCAGGAGACCTTTAGCCCTTTGTGGTGGGACAAAGGGGGTTAAGGAACTTTGAGATTCAGATCTAACCTCCTGGACTCAGGGACTCCCATCTGCACATTTACTTGCTGGATTAAGTTATTTATGTGAATTTACTCATACTAAATGTGGAGAAGACTGGACATGTGGTGCATAGTGTGTATGGAAGCAGGTGTGCCCTCTCCTTGGTACATAGTCATGGCTCTCTCACACAGCGTCTGCACCTCCTGGTCAACTGTCATTGTACTGTTTTAAGGTAAGTGTGCTCTGACGACCACTTGTCCTGTCTTCTCTGTAGGGGCACCCATGGGTACATGGCTCCTGAGGTGCTGCAGAAGGGGACAGCCTATGACAGCAGTGCCGACTGGTTCTCCCTGGGCTGCATGCTTTTCAAACTTCTGAGGGGGTGAGTGGAACCACCGTGCTGCCATGTGCTTGGACCAATATCAATAATGCTTTGGGCTGGGCTATAGCTCAGCGCTAGAGCACTGGCCTACCACACTCAGTGCCCTAAGTCCCATCCCAGCACCAAAGCAGCGGGTATTTAGAGATTACTAGACCCTCATATCTGAAATCACACAGTGATACTCCAGCCATAGGCTGCTCTGAAAGATGCCTAGGCAGCTCTTTGTGCCTTGCAACATGAGAGCCGCTTTCCCATAAGCTTCTAGATCAAAGCACAGGAATTCCAGTATGGTTAACCCTAAAGTGAGACTGTTTTGGGATATTTTCATTGATAAGCCATGTTCTGGGAGTAAGTAGAGTATTTATTAAAATGTGGATAATTGAAGACTGTGGGGTAATTTTTCTCCCTGCTAATTATTGCTAAGATTCTCTTGTGAGCCAAAAGCATATTGAGGATCACCCACCAAAAAAGATGAAGAACTAAAATAAACCCACTTTAAAAGTTTGAATTTATTTGTAAACACACTGAAACTAATTCATGTTTTTAAGGTTAATACAGCGCTTGACCTGGTTCTAAAGTACTGAAAATGATAAGTTATAATGGAGAAGATAGGAAAGGAAAACACTCTCAAAATTTGTTCTCATATTGCTCAAGTTGTGATGATGTTTCCATGAATTTTAAGAAGTTTTAGATAATTTTAATGGTAAACTGTTTTAATAGAACTTAAATGTTTTTCATTCTTCTGCACAAGATTCAGAAGGCACTTTACCTTGCAATTTCCCAGTCAAGATTTCCCTCTTACCATTTCCTCTGTGAATGGTCCTGCCATGCACTGAGCTGTTCTATCTGCATGGCTGATGGTGCCTGGGTGCATCTTCTGAATCTGTTTAGCATGCTCTGAAGAGAGGCTGATTTCTACACACCCCAAAACCAGGGTCTAAACACTTGCACTGTTTCCTCAGGACACTGATAATCTGTTTGTTCTTTGCTCACCATATTCACTGGGGATCTAAAATTGCCCTATTGCTTAGAAAGTCAGGTCTGTTATTCCATAATCAAATCACTGCATTTGTGGAGCCTACATGGCTTTAATTCCTGTCTTCAGACTAGCTGACCTGATTAGAGAGTTTATGCAAAACAAACTAGAGCAAGCCATTTCCCCCATGAGAGCCTTTCTCCCTGATAATATCCCGTGTGAGTCCAGGGAGACACCAGTAGTCTTTGGTTTGGTTCCTGCTGGATATGGGGTCAGACATTAAGAATCTGTACCTAACAGAATCTGTGGATGAAAACAAACTGAGCATCAGCCAGCCAATTGAAGGCAACAGTCAGCAGTGAAGTATAACAGGGCTGCCCATGAAGCCTTGCATTTAGGGTTTTGTTTGCTTCTTTGTTTTGTTGTTCTGTTTGTAAAAATGTCAATGCATATAGGTTGGGAAACATCTGGTATAGCATTACTTTATTTCCTGAATGACTGGAGGGTTTTGTACTTTTGGTCCAATACTGTGATTTGTGTCTAATAAAGTGAATTTACTCATATTTGGCCACAAGTAAGTGAATTTGCTCTTACTTGGCCATCAAGTTTGTGTTACTACTGAATTAGAAGATATTAGACCCTTATGTGAAGTCCTGGATCAGGCTTGTTGGGAGCATTATGCTCCATGTGGCTCCTATCAAGGGGAGTCTTGGCAGGCAGGAGGACACCAGAGGATGGCCCTAAGGACAGGGTGGGAAGAGTGGTGACTGAGGTAGATATTGGGGCTCCCATGGAAAGGTTGAAAGAGCCAGCCACAGAATTTAGAGGCCAGAACAATCAACTCTAGCATTTAGAAGGCCATCTTACTGAGGGGATTGTTTTCATGCCGCCCTACTGCAACATGACTGCAGGCATACTTGGAGGAGGGGGGGTTGCAGTTTGACACAAGAATGTCCGTTGAAACATATGAGCTGCCAAAGAAGGAGCATTCTCTCACAGATAACAAGCTCCCCATTGCTGTCTAGTGACTGTGGATTGAGCCTGAAATGGCAGAATCCTTCCTGTATATGACAGATATACCCACCAAGATTTATGATCTTATGCCATCCTTTCTATTACTTATTCAAATGACTTTCATGGAAAGGATACAGCACTCAAACCAAAGAGCAGGAAATGTGTTTTGACTTAAGTGATTTAAATTAAAGTTGATAAACATCTATTGAATACTCAGAATACACAAGAGGCTGCTGGATGCAGTGGAGGGAGGGAGGGAGGGAGGGGTCCACTCACACAGGACAGGAGCCACATGAGCTGTGCCGTAGGTATGTACAGACAGTGGCCATGTGCTGGGGGCACAGAAATGGGAGCACAATCCAGATGAGTCAGAGCAGGCCCACCTATCATGTGGGAGATGGAGTGCAAAGTGGGCTGTGAAGGACAGACAGGATGACACTACAAAGATGGGGCAGGGCGGCACCAGGTGTATCTATGTGGAGGGGACTCCAAAGGCCAGGCTGCTGTTCTCCTTGGTGTCCAGGGGTTGGTGAGCACCATGTCTCGGGAGGGTGGTTGCTGGGAGGAGGGGAGAAGACTGGGTCAAGGGCACTTGAGGGGCCTTGAATGCCTTTATCTCATGGTCCCAGAGGCTGAGGCTTTCAAGCCAAGGAGTAACGTAATCATTGGAAGGTTTGCCAGGAAGAGGGCTCTGGTAGCAGTAGGCAGCGTTTTGAAGGAGGGGAAGGCATGGGAACCTTACGAAGGCACATCAATGCAGGGAGTGGCACAGGGATGGGTGACAATCAGCACTACAGAGTCAGCATCCCTGGTGCCACAGCCTTTCACAGACACATGGATATGGAAAGAGAGGAGTTGAAGATGATGCCGCTTTAAGTAATTGGGAGGGAGGAGAGTAGTACCATTACCAGAATCAACAGTTATAAAATTGCAGAGGTTCAGAGTAAACTACTGTTGCCTGGGGCCTTTCAGGAGCAGATACCTATGATGGGGCTGGCAGGTGTGGCCATGCAAAGGAGCTTTCATTCTCTGAGCTGTGAACGCAGGAGAATGCCACCTGTTGCCACCTGTCCCACTTCCTAACAAAGATTTGTGTGGAAAACCTCAGCACGGTGTCTAGCAGCACCCTGTGTGTTCATACATCATCTAGAAGGGTGCCAGCCCCAACAGCTGTCCTTTCTATGACACAAGAAACAGAAACGAGTGAAGCAGGAGGCTGAGTGGCCAGAGCACCAAACCAGCACCAGTGGGGCCTCCTGCATGCTGGCTTTGGACAGCCTGTCTCCTCTGCCTCCTGACACGGTCATGGGGCAGCTATAGCCAGACACTGTGCTAGCAGCCACCCAGGGCTTGTGCTCAACCTTTAGGGAGCACATGGCACTGCTTGGAGATATTTTTGGTTGTTATAACTTGGAGAAGAGCTAGTATATAGTGGGTACAGGCCAAGGCATCCTAAAGTACCCAGGCTGGTCCCTTGCACCAACCCCTATTTTGGCAGTGCTGAGATAAGGAACCTGCTCTAGGTCAAGACCCTTCACCCTCTTCCCACACCTACGCAGTAAGGTTGAGCCAGTAGTCATGAGGTATCATTTGCAGTTTTTATTTCCTGTGACTTACTCCTCCTCCCACTGATCAGTGTGTCCTGTCTTTTCTGCCAAAACACTGATCTGCATACCTCCTTTTGCCTGATGCCCCAGAACAGTGGTGGCAAACCTATGTCACACATGCTGCAGCGGGCTGTTTGTATCATTGAAAGCTCTAAATGATTTGCCATCACTGCCCCAGAAACAGCAGCAGCACAAGGCATTTGGAGCAGGATTCTGGATGGGAGGACGCTGCCAGGCTCTAGAAGGTGCCTTGAATCCCTGAGCTCACAGCAATGAACAGGCCCATCCATACATCATGTTTATGGGTATGGTCACTGTATCTGTCTCAGATGACCTTGTCAGATGTTTAAGAGCACCTGCTGTGTATGAATATGTGTCTGCATTGCAAATCTGTGGCTTTGCCATCATGATCCTTCATCTGGATTGAAGATGTCTGTTAAAAAGAATTGATGTGGCAGTGGGCTCAATCATAAGCTTGTCACCATTTATTGACTGTGCCTGGAGATGTCAGGCATCAGGCAAGAGCTTGGGTGGGTGGTGGCTTGGGAAGAATTGATAGTTGCCTGGGGTTACTGAGTTTGCTCCATGTGGGAAAAAAAATAGGAATGTTTGTAAATATTTTGGCAGCTATGGGCTCAGACTCAAAAAGCATATTTGATATAACATCCAATCTTTTTGGTATTCAAAAATTAATTTTTGATGTGAGAGTTTTTAATCTCTTGTAATTGTCTAGTTTTTGAACTCACTATTGCACTATGAATTTGCTATACTAATGTGAGGTGTGCCTGTGCGTCCTCATCCTCTTGAACGATTTCCCAACTCCTTAGGAGGACACTTTCAGCTTTCCCGCTGTCTGTTCCACAGAAGCTGCACTTGACCACTGCACATAGAATTCTGTTCCCACTTCCCTCATGCTGGAATGTCACTTGTGGTGCCCAGGGAACTTGGCTGTGCACTGCAAGCTGATGACAGGCCTGTTGGTGTCTCCCATTTAAAGCAGGCTGCACCAGGGAGCAGCTGCCATCACACAGGTTCTGTGAGCACCATGTGCCCCACTGGGAATGGAGATTATCACTATCCAAGGTTTTCTTTTAACATTTCCCAAAATAAAAGCCAAATCTTTGGCTTTGTTCACAAAGAATAATCAGGGCTACACTGGAAACAGATGTGCATCAAGAGTTTAACTTGAAAGCCCAAACTTTCTCAACAAGACAGCGTAGAGTTGAATAGCTGAAAAGCAATTTCTGATAATTCTTTATTGAGTGGGACATGGATCGCTATATTTATAAATGGGAAGTTACAGTGCTTGGCCCCATGTGCT
>NW_004624747.1:1573416-1594861 GCF_000247695.1 Heterocephalus glaber | reverse complement strand
CTCATGACACTTTCTGTAAATGACTCATATTTTCATGGTTATCTGTTGACTGATTTTCCCTCTAATGATATTTTAATTAGAAAACCACATTTCAGTGCCACAATTTCACTGACATGAGGATCAGAAAAATCAGGTGAGATGGAGTCTTGCTTGTTCAGGGCCTAATATATTTGCTCACGAGTTTTTTTCTGGAATGATAAGTGTTTATGACTTGCATTTCTATAGTTTCAAATAATACTTCACCCAAATATTAGTGCATGTGCTAACTTACCTGCTGCCATATTTTAACAGAGTGTTCTTTATTTCTACAGTCACAGCCCTTTCAGACAACACAAAACCAAAGATAAGCATGAGATAGACCGAATGACACTCACCGTGGTAAGAGGATTAAAAACTATATTCTTATTTGCATCATAGTGTTTTCATGTTTTATTCCACCAATACTAAAATTACTATATTATAAAAAATAGGCTAAAAATAATATATATAATATGTAAATATAAAAAGCATAAAAATTTGCCTTCTTGAAATAAATCAATTAAGATAAAATTCCTGGAAGAATCTTAAAAGGAAAATAAAATGAACTAGATCCCAGGATAAAAATCAAGATTTGCAAACAGACTGCATAAAAAAGACATTAAAAAAAGAAACCAAGGAAATCAAATAAAAGGAGCAATTACTATGATGCAGAAGAGGGAGGTAGCATATGAGTCTTCAGATCTGGCTCCAGCCTGTTGACTGGTTTTGAAACTAATTACTAATCTCTATATGTTTCTTTTTATGTTTGTGTGGCAGTATTAATCCATAATGAATCTGCAGTTTTTCCTACTGTACTTACAAGAAGTAGCATAGCATCTGGTTGGCGTGAGGGTTTATGAGGTCTCTCTCTTCTTTTCCCAGAATGTGGAGCTCCCAGACGCCTTCTCCCCCGAGCTGAAGTCACTACTGGAGGGCCTGCTACAGCGTGAAGTGGGCAAGCGGCTGGGCTGCCATGGAGGCGGGTAGGCCCTGTACCTGCCTTTTAGTCTCTACCCCAAAAGCAGGACCATTATTGTTAATATACCAGACGGCATTCCTAGTCCTTAAAATTCCATTTTGACCTAAGCGGGGAGAAATCACACAGGGAATATATGTATATTTCCTTATGTGTTTTATAATTAAGAAGTGGAAGGAGTCAATAACTTTTTAACTGTAACAATCAAACTTGTAGATGATGGAGAAGAATTCTGATATTTTATAGTCCATCTCCATAAGTTTTAGTCATGCTTTTATTTGTGATTTTGGGAGGTTGATGTTACCAGGTTCTCACACATTTTCTCTCATGCATAACCAACTAACTGCCAATTTATACGAGCTTTCTGCCCCTCCTCCCTCCCCAGTCATACCTGCAAAGCCTATAGAGAAGAGCTTACACTCATTCTTCCCATTTCTCCTCACACCCAGGCTTGCCTTACATGGAAGCCACCATTAACATGTTACTTGTGTGTGTGCCACATGTGTGTATGTGTGTATTCTTTAGAGTAGCATGTATGTATGTACACGTATTACACCTGTATGGTATATATATGTTATAGAGATAGCTAAATATTATCCTCATGTGTATTTGCTTATTTATTAGTTTATCTGGGAGATTGTAACAAATAAAGATGTAGCTCACTTATTACACTCTCTACAGCCTTCCTTTTCCCTCACCTCTCAAGAGTTGAAATGTTATATTTGGTTCTTGTGTTTACCTTATACTTCTAAGTTATGTATTTAGCCAGTTGTGTCTTTTCCGTCAACAATTAACAGTGTCTCTTGAGTCCCTACTTGATGCTGTGGGGGAAGGGATTTTGATATTCTTGTCATTCATTGTCTACTTCTCTGTCATTCATTTTTGTCATATTATTTTTTACTTTTGCCATATTGACTTGGTATGGTTTTCTCCCTGTTCTTTGAGCATAGTGGATCATAATCAATTTTTGTGCTCTGCATAAAAATGAAGTAGTAGTATGTCCATGTTGTTCATTCCATAGTTTCTACTTTGCTAGTAATATATCTTAAGCTATTATGTATGTGTCACAATTGTGTACTTTCACTTTTACCTTATTTTTCTTTTGTGATGGGCGCAGTCTACCAGCTTTGCTGAGAACAGAGCTCTCTCCTCTCTTCCCCTCTCCCGTCCCCTTCCCCTCCCCTCCTCTTCCTCCCTGCTTTCTCCTCTCTCCCCTCTAATCAGCATCGTTCCTTTTCATGCTCCTCATTTGACTACCATTTACTGGACCCCGTGCTTTCTGCTTTTCAAGGTCCCCTCCTTTCTAGCCAGAGCTCATTCCAAAGTCAGTCCATAGAGAGATGTGTGAGAGGCTCAGGTTCCTGCATCTTAGTTATTTGAAATGTCTTCCCGCTGTCCTCAAACATGACTGCTCTCTAGGCTTGATAGAGAACTCAAAATCAGTATTACTTTTACCCTAGAACTGTGAAGATGGCGCTTTATCCCACTTAAATGAATGATCAGTGCTGGTCACAGCTCAATTATCACAACCCTCATGATGTCAGGCACTTTGATTCCAAAACTCATGTCCTTCAGTGTGGAGAACACTTTTATTTTACTAATTTAACATTTCCTCTCCTCTGTTTCTCTTAGAACCCCTATTAGATGGATATTGGGATTTCTCAGGTCTCCCATGCTTCTGACCTTCTGTTTTATCATTGTCATTGCCTTGGTTCTTTGTTTTACTTTCTGACTTTTTAAATGTTCAATCCTCAACTGATTGCTTTTTTTAAATCTTTAGCAAATTTAATTTCTTTTTTTTTTTTTGGTACCAGGGATCGAACTCAGGACCTTGCAGTTGCAAGGCAGGTGCTGGAACCACTGAGCTAAATCCCCGGCCCTACAAATTTAATTTCTTAAAAGCAGAAGTTTTCAGAAATTCTTCCCCCTCCTATTAAACACCCAGCTGTGTATGTTTGCACGCTGGGTGTGGGGAAGGAGGGTTGAGGTGTGTGTGTGTTTGCATACATTCTCACATGTCCACCAAGGTCAAAGCCTCCATGCACTGAGTTCCAGTCCTGTGTCTCACACACACACATACACACACACACACATACACACAAGAACTGTGATGAGTTAGGAGCTCAGTACACTGGCCTTGTCCTCAGGGGAGCAGCTCTGCCACTCTGCCATCAGTCCTTCCCCTGTGTCCACATGGCCCAATAGCAAGGTGTGTAGGGCACTTGGATACTCTTCTGGAGCCAGGGTGCTTGCCATGGAGATACGGGCATCATATAAAGAAAAATAAAGGCCCAGAAGAGCCTGGGCTGGGCGAGATGCCCCAGGGAGCCTGGAGGATGGAGCTGAGGTGCAGCATTGGGCTATATGACACAGACTGAACTGAGAGGAACTTGCTAGGGCCACAAGGATATGGGCTTTGCTTCAGCCTACAACCTTGGTTCTGTATGCACTGGGTCTTAATTGTGACCTTCAAGAAATGTGGGGCTTTTATCCCATAAAGGAGTTTGGCATGCACTGTATTATTAGATTTCTAGTTTGCACTTAATACTTGGTGTTTCATATTCCTATCATTTTCCTGTTATTTTCTTTGTCAAACTTGTAGTTATTTGCCATAAAGTTCTTTTAATGTGTGGATCTCCAGTTTAATTCTCACTTACATTCTAACAACCACAGAATTATCATATATATATATGCATCATATATAATTATCATATATGTGCATTCTACTGCCCACTTTTAAGGTTTTTACGTATAACATATATGTATCCATGTGATATGTGAGAGAGACATATGTGTATATACTTGTGAAAACTACCGTATTATCACAAACTGAAAGAAGCATCCCACATAAAGGATCATATGGAACAGTAGTCCCAGGTGCAGTCTGCAGTGTTCCTAAACATTGCAGCACTTCCTATGCAGCTTGGAAAGAAGCCTTCTTTATTTGCTTCCTTAAAGAGCTGGAGATGATTCCTATGTGTTCTTAACAGGAGACACTTTTTGCAAAGTCTCTTGTATTTCCAAATACGTACTCACCACTTTGAGGACTGTCTTTCTTCACCAGCGCACAGGAAGTGAAAGAGCACAGCTTCTTCAAGGGCGTCGACTGGCAGCACATCTATCTACAAAAGGTACTCCCTCAGGTCCCTCTGCACCCTCCTCTCCTCTCTATCTCTGCTGACTTCCTGGTTCTGTCCCCCAGGGTTTCCACCTCAGCTTCCCATGTGCACAGAGTTCTGCCACCGAGTGTTACCACTCCCCAACTCCCTAGGGGCAACATTCCTCCTCACTTCTTTGTACAGTCACCCCTGTGTATCTGCAGGTTCTATATCCACAGATTCAGGCAAGCCACAAGTGGAATGCAGGAAGAAAATTGTGTCTGTATGCAGTATGTGCAGACTTTTTCTTGTCATTATCCCTCCCTGTACAATATAGCATAAGAGCTACTTACACAGCATTTGCAGTGTATTAGACATAAGTGATCTAGAGATATTTAAGTATATTGGAGCCTTGTGTAGGTGATACTCAAATACTATGCCATAGTAGATCAGAGACTTAAACATGTATGAATCTTGGTGTCTGACAGTCCTAGAGCCCATCTATCCCCTACAGATACTGAGGGACAACTATAAAAATTCTGAAAATGTTATTTCTATAAATTAATCAAATATCCATGTAATTGAGACTTCTTTAGCTTTTTACTCATCTTCTTAAATTCTCTCAAAATGTGACCATATTTTTACACAAACCTATATAAAAGTATTCCAGATACTTCTGATATAAATTTATATATATTTGCTAGCCCAGCACCACATAATTTTAAGAATTAACATGCTTTTATATCAACATAATTCTCTTCCCTTATTTTTATTTTTGTATTTGGTGTTGGAGATGGAACCCGGGGCTGCATGGATGCTAAGCACATGCTCTACCCCTGAGCCATACCCCAGATGCTTTCCTTACTGAAGCTTTATTATATTCTCACTGATACAAGAAACACCTCAAATTAAATTTTTTTAAAATGTTGATTATCATCTTTGGACTCCTTTCTACGTGAACTCAACCCTGCAGAGAAGTGGGGACTTGGCCTAGTAAAGAAAGAGTGAGCTCCTAGTCCTGCTGAATTAGAATCAGTGCATGTCCACACGTTCAGTAGTGCCACCCAATGATTGTGGGGTGGTTCTTTGTGCAGCCCCAGCAAGTCCAAATCATGTTGCAACCCTTGTCCAGGAGCAGCCACTTCCTCAAAACTCAGCTGTGGGTATATAGTCTGGAGGCTTCATCATGTTTAAAAATTATTTAAGCTTTGGACATGAGTCTTTTTTTAACAGTCTTCCCCATCTTCATTGCCAAGGCTCAAGTGTGACATGTGCAGTGTGGCTATAGGAGCCGGGTAGAGCACTGTACAGTGGGGCAGATTGATGTCAGACCATTGGGACTGGGCTGTAAAGGCCTTCTCATAACTGTGCCCTGCCTCTCTGGCTCTTCCAGTATCCACCCCCACTAATTCCTCCCCGGGGAGAAGTCAATGCTGCAGATGCTTTTGATATTGGCTCATTTGATGAAGAGGATACTAAAGGCATTAAGGTACATATGTGACAGTTTTTGTTTTACTTTTTTTATGTGTGAAGTTTCTGTTGAGAATCAGTTAAACTTAGTGATTGTTTTAGTTTTGGGCTCTTTATGGAATGAGTATCATATCTTTGAAACTCTGTAAGTTAAAGACCTAAATTAGAGGCCTATCTGGGCAAGTCCATGAGATCCTGCCTCAAAATGAAAAATAGAAAGGACTGGGATGTAGTTCAGTATGAAGGCCCTAGGTTTAATCCTTCATACTGGAGGGAAAAAAGAAAAGAGTCCTAAATTAGGGAGAAACCATGAACTCTTTCATTGTACTAATAATTTTATTTTTACTGAATTACAAAATGGTCAAATCTTTATTGATTTGGAATATTTGTGATTGAAAGAAACTTGAACATGTATAAAGCAGGGAAAAACAACTATGGTATCAAACATATTTCACCTAGTGCAAAAGAGCCAGTTGTTTGAATCCTGCTGAGTACTTGGATCTCCTTGTGTCAGGATGAAAAGTACAGTCAACATGAATCATTTTGCATTTGTCAGTCAGAGGTAAAATAATCACTGTTTTTTACATCATCCTCTGCATTTTTCAAACTTCTGTTCATATCATTATTTTTCCAAGTAGAGACAAGACATAATTACACATGGTAAGTCATGAGAGAAAAATCACTGTCTTTAGAATGCTAAGTCAGTGTATCACTACATGTCACACTGTTATCTGTCTCCACTCTAACTGCTTCTCCCGGTGTCCCCACTGTCTTGAACCCCCATCTCTTCTCAGCTGCCTTCTTTTATCCTCTTCTGCTGATCCCTGCATTTGTCCTCCCAAGTACCTACTCCCCAGAAGGCTGGGATATTACGGTAACACTCACCTTCCAGATGTAAAGAAAAGGAGGGCTGTAAAAGGCAAAGGCCTACCAGGAGTTGTCACTACAAACATCCAGAACCACATAGGCAGATGGGAAAGTGGGGCAAATGGCACACAGACACCAAGCGCTTGAGTGGCTGGGGAAGGGAGCAGCAGCTGGGTAGAGCTGGTGATAGCATCCGGAGAGGAGGGCTGAGCCAGAAGGACCATCAGGATATTCCCAGGAGCAATTTCCAGGAAGTGAGGCTAGGTGCAGGCAAAGTGGGGAGAGCTGAGGTCACAGGGCAGGGGTGGGGGACTGCTGGGTGGCTCAGAGACACCTGTAATCTGGGATGTAGCTGTCCCGGGGACAGCAGCAAGAACAGAGCCTAGACCCAGCATCACTAGGCATCATCTGCAGCCTCAGTGGTCAGTACCTGCCAGGAGTGTAAGGCCTGCTGCACAGTAGGCTATGAGGAGCAAGCCATGGACAGAACTACATAAAGGGATTGCTCCTGTCATGGCAGAACTTTGTCATCAGACATGCAACTACCCATCAAAGGGTACTAAAAATAAAACTGCTATTAATGTGAGATCTCACCAAATGTTTCCATATTAAAAAGAGTCTCTCATACTTAAAATTTTTATGAACAAGAATCTAGACTTTGAAGGCAAAAGACTCAGCTCAAAGCTGCCACTTGGCAGCAGAATGAATTTGGGCCATTCCTTAACTTCTTCGGAGCCTTGGTTTTCCCACCTGTAAAGTAGGTGGTTTTGTTGTCAAGCTCACTGTGAGCAAAATGAGATGACCTATGCCTCCCGGCACAGAGTCAGCACTTAACAGACTGGCTTCTAACCCTGTAGTTTGGGGGATGAGAACAGGTAGAGGTGGAAGTTGTGAGTGGCAGGTATGCAACTGTGAATGGAGGCTCAGTCCAGTGAAGGGATCTGTGTTGGTGTTTGTTTGTTTGTTTGTTGTGGAACTGGGATGGAACCTAGTGGTACTGTACCGCTGAGCTATATCTCCAGTGCTTTTCATTTTTTGACATAGGGTCTTGATATGTTACCCAGGCTGGGGTCAAACTTACTATCCTACCTCAGCCTCCTGAAAAGCTGAGATTACAGGAATGCACACCACACCCATCTGAGTAACATCTTACAAATGATCTATTCTTTATCTTTGTTAAGCAACCCAAAGAATATGAAGGGAGTCCATGTGGACTCAGGCTATGCCCTTTACAAATGTGCATCTGTGTGCCCAGCACAGATACCTGCAGGCTTGGTGTCTATACCTCCCCAGCTCACTCCCACTCACACACTGGTGTGCACATGCCTCTCTTCCCGTTCATAACTATGGAGGATGTCTGCTATGGGCATGGTTCAGAGATTAGAAGAAAGCAGAAAGGGGGAAGGCTCTGCCAATCCAACTGACCGAAAGGGGACCTTGTTATAACAGATGTCAGACTGGAGAGGCAATGGCCCATTGTGGATGGCAAGACATTGGTGTTTCTCATGTTCGCTGATTTGCTGAGGCACCAGGGCAGGTACCACCTCCTTGTCCTGTCTTTTCCTTCTAAATACCTTGCTACAGCACCTGTGTCTGTCTGTTCTCCCAGACAAAAATGGCCTATGAAGGAGATCAAGACTCTAAAGAGATTGTGCTTCTGACAAGATGTGTGTTTTCTATCAGAAGAATGGCTCAGTCTTCTCCCAGAAAACTTGCTCAATGCCTAAAACAAGCTCATTTTCAAAGTGCAATCTCACTTAAAAGGGCAGAATGAAGAATCTATGAAGAATCTCAGTAATCATTGGAAAGAAAAATGCTATCATTAAATGTAATTTTTATTACAGCAACGCTTGGGGGCTATGTTGCCTAAATTCCATGTGTCTTGCACCTTCTATTTATACACGTGATTGTAGTGTTTAATTAGGTGGAATATTAAATTCAGCCTAGCTTAGCTTGTATTTTCCTAACTTTACAGATTAATGAAGGCAGGTTGGAAAGCCCTCATAATTGTAAGCATATTATAATATGTGCTACAATTGTTTCTAAAACCATACAGATCTATTTTCCTACTTTTATAAATAATATATCCTCATGATAATTAAAATTTTACTTAGTCATCAGAATCTTTTAATACTTGAATAGAACCCTATGTGTGTTAGTTTTCATTGACAAAAATGCCATGAAGATGGTACAGAAGATGAGGCCCAGTCTACCTGACCCAGATGGAGTGACGTGCTAGTCAGTTGTGACCCTAAGTCCTGGTGGCTTGAGTCATTGTCACTGGAGATCTGTCACAGCTAAAAGCTCTCAGTGACTATGTGCTGTCTTCTAGCTGTCTTCCTGTGTACAGCTATGAGTCACCATGGGTGTGGTGCTACTGACCCACTGTCTTTGAAAATATGGTAAATCACAAATATTTTATTTCCTTAAAGTCTTTGTAAATAGGGAAGGGTGGAGGGGGTGAAGGGAGGGCTAGGAATGGGGAAAAAATAAGAACCAAGATGCATCATGTAAAGGTACAAGTTCCCAGTGAGATATGTAATTGTATTGTATTCCTAAAATGTACCAATAAAAGAATTTAAAGTATATGTATTTTTTATTTCCTAATAAGCTGCTTGATTGTGACCAAGAACTCTACAAGAACTTCCCTTTGGTTGTCTCTGAGCGCTGGCAACAGGAAGTGATGGAGACAGTTTATGAGGCAGTAAACGCAGACACTGATAAAATTGAAGCCAGGAAGAGAGCAAAAAATAAGCAACCTGGTCATGAGGAAGGTAAAATAGTTCATGTGTCTTGATATGTTTTAAATGCAAGGAATTTTCACAATTTCTTATGAAGCTAAAAAACCATTTGGGTCATGAAGTATTTCCCAGCAGAGAAAAAAAGGCTGGTCATTATTTTAGTTTTATGTGGATTGGAAGAGTTAAGTTAGTATCAGTCTTCAGTCAACATATAAACAAAAGTGTATTGAGACAGCCAGCCTTATTTCATCTAGGTCATCTATCAGGGAGTAGTGAGGGCCAGGTAGGAAGCTTGTTCCTTGAAAATAGAGTAGGACAGCTTTGAAAGCAGGGCCAGCCTAACTGGTGTGTGTCCTATGCAGTCACCCAGGGCACAGGATGCATGCTCTGCCGTCACCATCTTGAGTGTCTCAAAGTGCAAACTTGGGTGCAGATTTTTGAAGAAGAGTTTGCATGTTCACTTTGCACAGGGCCCCTGACATGGGTAGCTGGTCCTGGGGAGGAACTTGGTATGACCTGTCACTTTTCAGGAGAGAGAAATGTATGATTATATTTATGTTACAAAATGTGTTTTAAGAATAGCCAAATAGGAGTTCAAAGATGGAAAATAACATCAAGTATTAAAAATGACTCATTCTTGATTCACTAAATATTGTTACTCTTGGTTCGTCTAAGATTTACTTATTTTTGTAAGACATTTAAGTTTATTATAGTTGATGATTAAGGTAAAATGTCATTTCATTTTCTCTCTCAGCTAAGACCTGCACAGGTGAGATCACATATGCATAAGAAGGACCAAAAACATTTTCATTCTATTAAAGGTTGCTTTGGTGGAAGCTTCTTGGTGTAGGAGTCTCTGGTCCTCTTTGACACTCCCAGGAGCATTTAACAATATAACAAGGGAGTGCTGCACACCTTTAACTGTCCCCCACCTCAGTTCTCCAGGGGACACAACCTTTGTGTGTGAGCTGCTCTTCAGAGTACCTGTCCTTGAGGTCACACTCGTGTGTGCTTGCCATGACAGATGTCCCAAGGAACTTGCACCAGCAGTCATTTGCCATGATGGTCCTAGGATCCTGACAAAATAGACCCAGGAAAATTATGTATTCTAATGACTGCTGAGTGTATTCCTTTAATTAGAACTGTAATTAAACAGAACATGTAACAAATGAGTGGACTGATTTTTTATATATTAATAATGTTAGTAAATACTTTGCATGTATCTTGGTTAATGATTTCAAAAATTGTTCTATAGAAAAATCTACAGTCTTGGCTTAGATCTCTGAAAAAAGATACTTATATTTTACTTGCTTTTCTTTTTTTTTTTTTTGGTACCGGGGATCGAACTCGGGACCTTGCGCTTCTGAGGCAGGTGCCGGAACCACTGAGCTAAATTCCCAGCCCACTTATATTTTAAATACTTTGGAAATGTAAGCACACTTCAGATTAAAATGGCAATGCCAAGAGCCACACCTGATCCCCAGTGACCCTCCCTACCCCCCTCCTTCCTGGGTCCTCTCCTCTCCTGTGGCCTGACGACCCAGCATGGGTTTGCCTCTTTGCTTAATATCTGAAGCTCACACTAGACTGTAAGCTCCACAAGGGCAGAATTTTGTCCTTTTTGTGCACTGCTGAATACAGAACATGCCCAGCACTTAGGCTTTCACAGACTACTTGTTGAATGAATAAATTTTTCAGTAACTGGCTGATTTTAACATAATCACAAAGCTTTCTGTGAAAGCTACAAATCAATCTTTTTTTAGTATCTCAAATAGGTAATCAGGTCTCAACATGAAAGTGACTTGTCTCTGTACACAGCCGTGTGACTGAGAAACAAACCTGACCTTAAGCTAAGGAATGAACCACATTTGACCTTGTGTACCTCAGCTGACCGGGACAAGTCCCCGCTTTAATAGTATTTATAGGATGAAAGATAGACTAAAGGGACAATCTCGGTGCCCCAAAAGGGCCAGCATACTTCAGGGATAGCTCAAATTGACTCTATGTTCTTCATTGTTTATATACAGTAAAAAAAAAAAAAAAAAAACGGTTTGGAACAAACTTGGACCTCTCTGAGGAATAAATGAGCACTGGGAATTCATTGGAATCCTGAAAAGCAACTGTGAAACATTAATAGAGAGTGAGTCGGAAACTTCTGAGTTAGATGCCCAGTTCCCATGTGTTTACAAATGAAAATAATGGTTTCTGTGATGTGTTAGAGTCATAGAAGTGTGACTTTCCCCAAAAGCATGTCATTCTGTATTCCTGAGAATACACCTGCCTCAAGGCCTACCTGGCCTGGGCCCTGACTAACTCTCAGTGTTTCCGCCCTCAGATTATGCCCTGGGCAAGGACTGCATCATGCATGGGCACATGCTGAAGCTGGGCAACCCTTTCCTTACGCAGTGGCAGCGCCGCTACTTCTACCTCTTCCCGAACAGGCTTGAGTGGAGAGGAGAAGGCGAGTCACGGGTGAGTCCCGGGGGGGGGGGGTGCACCCAGCACTGCTTCCAGCATGTTCCGTGTCATGTGGTGACCTCATGTTGCCAACATGTTTTCCAAAGCATCTCCCTAAGGCCTGTGTATCTCAATGTATATCACAAGATTGCAGCATTCAAACTTTCACTGTTAAACATCCAGGTCCACATCAGAGAAGGGCTATGTAGTCTCTGAAATATTTCTTTCTTTTAGAGAGAACCAAGTCAAAATCCCTGACCCTTCAAATGGGTTGAGCAGTTGGCAGGTCACAGGAGAAAAGGACAGCTGGACAGTGGGGTCAGACAGGTTCATATCCACAGCTTAGTGCCTCCGAGACGTGGAGCCCATTCCATTGCCTCTCAGAGCCTCAGTTTCCTCATGTGGGAAAAAGAAGGAACAGAAATCACAAGGGCTACTGTAATTTTTACATGTTTATCTGAGGCCAGATGCTATAAAATACACACACACACAACCTTCAGTCTGTTTAATAACCTTTGAAGGTCCAACTCGATTAATGAAGAGGACACCAAAGCTCAAAGAGGCAGAGTCTAGCACCCACGAGCCATAGCTGGACAGATGTGGGTGCAGAGGGATGGGAACCCAGGTCTGCCTGTGCACTTGGTCTCTCAAGTCCAGTCAGATAGAATGTCATTTGCGATACTTGACTCGGGGAAGTGGCATCAAACCATACCTCCCTTTGCACCTTGCTGGAAACTTATGCAAACCCACCTATGGGTAGGTCCCATAGGAGGACATAGCTGCCCTCTTGAGTTCCTTCTACAGCTCATGCTGGTGAACAAGATGGAAAATTTTCTAATCCATGCTGTATTTGCTAGCAACTCAAGCAGCATTTATTAAGTGGCTACTGTGTGTGGCACCAGGACTGGTCCTCATGCACAGAGCCAACCCTGGTGGAGGGCAGTTTGTCTACTCCTGGGGAGGACAGTGGTCTCCAGTGTCAGGCACAGAGTTTATGTATTAGTGATGTGGATACCGCCCATCATTTCTCTTGAAGTCAGAAGTAGAGAAGATCAACCAATGAATGGATAAAGAAGATGTGGGGTTTTTTACCCAATGGAGTTCTCTGTTATAAAGGATATGCTCTAGACATATTTAGCTCAATGGATGCACCTTGGGACCATACTCTTAAGTAAAATAAATTTTACACACATGTTTAAATACCATATTGTTTCTGTGCTGTGAAACACCAAAAGTATAAATAAGGACCAAAATGTATAATAGATATTGCAAAATGTTCAAATGAGAAGGGGAACAAGGGAGGGGGGAGGGGGAAAGGAAGGAAGGAACAAGAAAAAAAAGAGAAGAAGAAAAGGGAAACAAGCTTTTGTAAATAAGGAGGGAAGGAGAGGTTGAAGGCAAAGGAGGAGAATGGGAAAAAAAGAAGCAAGAAATATCATTTCCAGGTACAAATTCCCTATGATGGATATGATCATTGTATCTAAAGTACATCAATAAAAAATTAAATAAATAAATAAAACAAAAGTGAGGAAAGTGGGAGCCCCACACCTTGTGTGTTAGACTTAGGATTGTTTTCTAAGCCTTGCTGGGGAAGTTGCCATTTTGGTACAAACGACTGTGATTGCATATTACCACATTCCTTTAAAAATCAACAAGATCATCTCAATATTGTGCCATAAATGTCATTTCTTAAAAACTAATATATCTAGGTCTAGATCTGAGTTACAATTAATAAGACTCTTTTTGGGGCTCTGAGTTCTAACTCGGGGCTGGTATGTATTACAGTAGCTCCTCAAAGCTCAATCTGTATCCAGATAATGAGTGGACCTGGGCATATTATTCATTCACTGTGTTGTCTACTGCCAAGTCACTATTGTGCAGGTGAAAGGGAAATTGTCCCACTTTTCAGGATATTTGACAACTTTTTTAAAAAACTTACTTTAACATCAGATACAGAAACATCTTGGTTTTTAAAAGATTTAGCACTTAGTACATAAGTTGGTTTGTTAAGAATAAACAAGTAAAAAAGAAAACTTGAGAGTTTATGATGGTATTGTTTTTCATTTAGGATTCCTGGAGTATTTATCCAAAAAAACATAAAATGGTAAGGAACTCATCATACTATAGCAGTCACCTTATGCAATAATGCTATAGACCTAGTGTGACAATCTTTGAAGGATGTCACTTGTACTTAGAGCTTCATTTTGATATTATCAAAATATTCTTAGTTTACAAGCCAGCATCACCAGGCACTTTCTGAGTTGCTGGGTTCCAACAGAGCTGCACCCTTTTGCTGGAGAGAATCTCATGTAGTGCGTCACTGCCCCCTCCTGACCTGATGGAGAACAGTTACAGAGCACAGGAAGCTGCTCAGCAGCAAGTCCTAAGATCATTCCAAATCAGTTCTGTGAAGAGAGAACACTTTACTGCTTTGCTCTGTAGTAGAAACATTGCTTTCTTTGCACTTTTCTTTGAAATGTTGTAATTTAAACTTTTCTACATGTTCCTTTGTAGCCATTTCCCCCTCACTTATGAAATATAATCACAAAATGTCATTTTTAACTTATTCTGAGTTCTTGGTATCATTACTTATTAACATAACTTAGATCATGAAATAATTTTAAGTAATTTGTGATTTTTTTTTTTATGGTTAGCAAAATTTACTGACCATGGAACAGATTCTCTCAGTGGAAGAAACTCAGATTAAAGACAAAAAGTGCATCTTGTTTAGAATAAAAGGAGGGAAGCAATTTATCTTGCAATGTGAGGTAAGTTTTTATTTTTATTTGTTTTCTCTTAGGTGAAAATTAAAACAATTACATAAATATTCAGTGAGGCTGACAACCTGGTGATAAAGCATTTTCTTACTATATGGTTAGCAAGAAATCCCTGAGGTATAAGATTTTCAGCACATTAACAATTACTTTTTAAAGAAGCAAGTATTAGAAAATGGAAGGGACACCCATTCATGATAAAAACCCTACAGAAAATTGGAATAGAAGGTCTTAATCTCAACTTGATTAAGGCTATCTATGAAAAGCCAACAGCCAACATCATACTAAGTGGTCAGATACTGAAAACTTTCACACTAAAATCAGGAACAAGACACTCCTGTTCAATATAGTTCTGGAAACATTAGCCACAGCAATTAGAAAAGAGAAAGAAATAAAAGTAATAAAGATGGGAAAGGAAGAATTTAAACTGTCATTATTTCCTGACGATATGATACTCTACATAGAAGACCCAAAAAACTCAGCCAAAAGACTTCTAGACTTAATTGACAGATTCAGTAGAGTAGCTGGATACAACGTCAACACTCAAAAAACAATAGCCTTCTTGTACACAAATAATAGACTGAGAGAGAAATTAGGGAAACAATTCCTTTTACAATAGCATCCAAAAAAAAGAAATATCTAGAAATCAGTTTAACAAAGGAAGCAAAAGACCTCTACACTGAAAACTCCAGCACTCTGAAAAAAGACATCGAAAAGGATACAAGAAAATGGAAAGACATCCCTTGTTCCTGGGTAGGAAAAACCAATATAGCGAAAATGGTCACACTTCCAAAACTGCTATATAGATTCAATGCACTGCTGATTGAAATTCCAACAATATATTTCACAGAACTAGAGAAAGCAATCCAAAAATTCATTTGGAACAAGAAGAGACCTAGAATAACAAAAGCAGTTCTAGGCAACAGAGACATGGCTGGGGGTATCACAATCCTCAACTTGAAGCTATACTACAAAGCTATTGTGATAAAAACAGCATAGTACTGGCAAAGAAACAGACCTGAGGATCAGTGGACTAGATTAGAAGACACAAAAACCACTGCAGACATACTCAGCCACCTCATCTTTAACAAAGGAGCTAACCACCCTCACTGGAGGAAAGATAGCCTATTTAATAAATGGTGTTGGAAAAACTGGATTTCAACCTGCCAAAGATTAAAACTAGACCCACATCTATCACCCTGCACTAAATTAATATCGAAGTGGATTAAAAATCTAAATATTAAAACAGAAACACTAAACTTGCTGGAAGATAAGTTAGGTAGAACTCTTGAAGACATTAGCATAGGAAAAGACTGAACAAAACCTCAGTAGCACGGGAACTAGCACAAAGAATCAACAACTGGGATCTCATCTTATTAAAAAGCTTCTGCAATCCAAGAGAAACCACCAACAGAGCTAAGAGACAACCTACAACGTGGGAAAAAAGTTTTACCAGCTATTCCTCAGACAAAGGTCTACTACCTAGAATCTATAAAGAACTTTAAAAAATCAGACTGCCCAAATATAAAGACCCAATTCAAAAATGGGCATCTGAAATGAACAGACATTTCTCAGACAAGGAAGTAAAGCAGCAAATAAACGTATGAAAACATATTCAGTATCACTGGTCATTCGAGAGATGCAGATGAAAACAACACTGAGATTCCATCTCACCCCAGAAAGAATGGCTGCTATCAAGAAATCAACCAATAACAAATGCTGGCAGGGGTGTGGAGAGAAAGGAACCCTTCTCCGTTGTTGGTGGGAGTGCAGACTGGTGCAACCACTGTGGAAGTCAGTGTGGAGATACCTCAAAGAACTAGGACTAGAGGTCCCATTTGACCCAGATATTCCCCTGCTGGGTATCTTCCCAAAAGAATTAAAAGAATCATACCACAGTGATATATGTACACCCACATTTATGGTGGCACAGTTTGTAATAGCTAAAGCTTGGAAACAGCCCAAGTGCCCATCAACTGGAAACTGGGTAAAGAAGATGTGGGGTTTTTTTATAAAATGGAGTACTACTCAGCCATAAAGAATGAGAAACTAGAGTCATTTATAGCTAAATGGATGCATATTGAGGCCATACTCTTAAGTGAAATAAATAGGACACACATGTGTAAATACCGAACAGTTTCTGTAGTGTGAGAAACTGAAAGTGTAAATAAGGATTAAAATGATTAAAATGAATAATTGATAATTTGAAATAGAAAGAAAAGCGGCACCGGGGATTTAGCTCAGTGGTTCTGCCTCCTGCCTTCCAAGCGGAAGGACCCAAGTTCAATCCCCCATACCAAAATAAATAAATAAATAAATAAATAAATAAATAAAATAGAAAAGGTCCAAATGGGTAGGAGAAATGGGAGGAGAAAGGAAAAGGAAAGAAGGGAAAGGAAAAATTATAAGAAAAGGAAAAAATGGAAATGAAATCTTTGTAAATAGGGAAGAGGGGGACAGGGAATGGGGAAAAAATAACCAAGATACATCATGTACATGTACAAGTACCCAGTGATAAATGTAAATGTGTTCTATACCTAAAATGTACCAATAATAGAATTTAAGGGAATAAAAAACAATTTTCAAAAAGAAAAAAATTGAGGGGCTAAAACAACAAAAAAAAAGAAAATGGAAGGGAGAAGTATGTGAAATAACTAAGTTACCGTCTCATGAAGCTGTCTATGTGACTCCTCAAGGAGAAAATGCTTTCTTTTCCTCAAAATTGTATTATATAAGCCTAAATTCATCTTTATTTGTTTATGAATGCATGCATGCTATACAGAGGATGGAACCTAGGGGCACCCTGCCATTGAGCTACCCTCCCAGCCCTTCTTTTATTTTGAGACAGATCCTCACTAAGTTGTCCAGGCTGGGCTTAAACTTGCGCTTTTTACTTGGTCAGAACTCCCCCAATATGTTATTTTATAGACTGTACTTGCTTTAGAAATCAAAGGTAATCCATAATCAAATCCAAGGCAAATTCCAGTTCTCATCTGGAAGTTGCAGGGACTTGTGGGAACAGTCCAGCTGGTGAGTTCCTCTACTCTAGTCACCCAGCTTCGAGACAGGCACTTGGGAACTTATGAGGATGTTAGTCATGACCGGTGCCTGTTGGCAAGGTGGATGAACATGTCCCGACTCTCGTTGGTTTTTCCCTCCAGAGCGACCCAGAATTTGCACAGTGGAAGAAAGAGCTGACTGAGACTTTCACAGAGGCCCAGCGATTGCTGCGCCGAGCTCCCAAATTCCTCAACAAGGCCCAATCAGGTGTGGTGGAACTGTCCAAGCCACCACTGTGTCACAGAAATAGCAATGGCCTCTGACGCAGGACCTGAGAAATTCCATGAGACTGCACTGGGCCTCAGCCTCAAGCAGATTCTTAGAAGAGCCACAGGCACCGAGCCAAGTGCAGGTCTCTGAGATGTTGATGTCCCTGCCGGAGTGGGACTGTACTCAGCTGTGTTAGCTTCGCACCGCTGATGGACAGTGTCTGTCTACCCTGGGAACTACTGAAGAAACAACAGCTCTTTTTCTTTGTACTTATTTTGGTATCTGTGAACTTGGAACTTGAAACGATTCCTACTTACCACTGAAATTTTTATGTCTGACATCAAAGATATCTTTCCAGGATGAAACTAAAACATTTCAGTGTCAGGGAGTAGGTTGCCCTACACATAGCCATATTTTGTTTGTCTAGGTCTCGGCACTCAGCTCCTGGGGGACACAGGCAGTGGCGTTCCTGTGTACACCCTCCAAGCAACCCCTCATCATCCTAGGGGTGGAAGTTGAGATGTGTCCTGAAGATGGCTCTTGGGGCCTTCACTTGTACTGACTGTCTCCTTGGACCTATTCTGGGGGCTGCCAGCTGAACGAGCCATGGGCCCCTCAAGGTGTGTGGGATGGGCTGTTGCTGCAAGGGAACCCACAAGGATTCTGGAAGGAAAGCAGCCTGCACACCTGGCAGGCTCCAGTCACTGCACTGCACAGTGATGAGCTGGCCTTGGTCCCCACAACCAGAGTTGTGGGACACAGACATTGCGTCCCTCTTTATTACCCTGGGAAACACGTCAGCAATGTAAAAGAAGGGAAAGAACTGCTCAGTTTTAGATTTGAGTGTAATTTTAAATGGATTTTATTTTTAAATGACAATGCTGAGGAATGAATGTGTCCAATGGATTAACTGGGTGCTGACTTCTGTCATCAGTCACTAGTAACGCTTTGCACTGAGCTTTTGCACAACCCTGAGGACATTTGAGCAGAAGGGCTTCCCCCAGCCCCATTGGTGTCCCCTTCTAGAGTTTGATGTCCCCTCTGCTGCTGTGCCTGGTGATGCCCACAAGCAGATGCTGGGCTCCCAGAACAAGTGAAGGCCCCCATGTCATCAGGCTAAAAGATGACAATTTTAAAAGTCCACATGTTTGTCTAATTCTTGGTATGGTTTTATTTTATGTCTCTGAATTAACTATTAACAATATAAATAACTGAACCTCATCATCATTTGCATCCTGTCCTTGATATTTTAATGGTTCCAAACCATCATTTTTATATTTGTGTGCTGCAGTCATTGAGAAAGTAAGTTCATTTTGCTGAAATTATATTGTGAGAGTTTAGAAAATAATTTACTGTGAAGAGGCCTATTGCTTTATAGGAGTTACTCTGGAAAAGAAATTTGGGGATTTGTTATCCATCTCAATTCCAGGCTGGGATTTCAATGCACATACATGTTCTGATGTTTCCAGTTTTGGAGAAGGGCCATATTGTGCATGTGTTTCACTTATTTAAAAGGGAAGCATAGTATTTAGATTCTATTAAACACAGGCATGCACACACACATAGGCACACACAAGCCACACATACTCATGCCACCAGAAACAGAACAGCCCTTGCTGTTGTGTCTATTTGGCACCAGTCGGTTGCAGCCATAATTGTTGTAGGTTTCTGTGGATCACAAGCTCACATGTGTGAGCCTGCAGTGAGAGAACTGTGCCTCTGGCTCTCCTCCATGAGATAGAAGGCCTCCTGAGGGGAGAACCATGACACTAGCAGGGGCCAAAGAGTTCAAAAAGATTATCCAGCCTTCCCATACTTATTGTCAACTTGAGGCAATCCACATCTCTTTCAAAAATTACATGTTTTCTCTAGAGCAGAAAAGAAACATGAATTAGAAGACCCCTTGAGAGTCTTTTGCCCCAAAACTTATGCCTCATAAACTTACACTTCGCAGGAGACAGCTGAGAAGTCTCTCTGGGTATCTCTTGTCAGCCCAGCAAGAGACTAGAATAAGCTCTCTCCAAGTGTGTCAGCCCCAACAGACCGGTCTTCCATCAGATGGATTGTGTGACCAGACAGGGGCGCTGCAGAGCCTGCACCCAGGCCCATCGAGTCAGGAGAAGCTGCTGGGTTGGGTGTATTACTGTGCTTGGCTGTTAGAGAAGTTTCCATTGTTCACAAAATGAATTCCTAGATGTTTAGCCCTTATTGCATTTTTGTGTTATTGAAAAGTTCAAAAGTTAGCCCAAGTTTTCACATAATAATAGATTTCTATAGTTGAATGTTTTAACGTCAAGGAAAATAATTGAGGTTGATATTTTTATAAAATTAAGTTAAAACAAGACTTGATTTCACCATTGAAAAAAATCAAAAGAAAGAGTAAAAATAGGTTACTTGAAGCTGCTATATAACATATGGAATAAATTTAAATTTTATATGAATCCAAGTTCATTCCCTTTTTTTCTTCTTTTTTGATAATATGGGAGATTGGAGTCAGGGCCTTTACACTGAGCTATATCCCCAGCCCTTTTGATTTTTTATTTTGAGATAGGGTCTAAGTCACTATGTTGTCCAGGCTGGGCTCAAACGTATGGTCCTACCTCAGCCTCTTGGAGTGCTGGGGTTACAGGTGTGCCAGCATGCCTGCCTATGTAATCATTTTTCATTGGAAATGGGAGAATATTGAATAGCACCAAAGAGATGGGAAGCAAAGAACAAAACCATACCAGTATCTAGCAAGAAGAAACCCAGAAATATGATCCTGGTATTTGAGTCTTTTTTATGCCTTAAGTGCCACAGGAAGCACCTGAGTACTATGATTGAGTTGGGTTTATTAACATATTTGGGGGTCTTTGTTGAGAAAAACTAGAGCCCAGGTCAGAGTGATGTGTTCTTCAGTATTACCACTGACTTTCCAGGAACAAGGAGGGGACTGATAGAGTTTTGTCTTGCAATTGATCTTTCAAATGTTGTACATATTTTATAACAATGTGCCCGAACACTTTGCAGTAAGCAGTGCCACTCTGATAGTTGAAAAATTGGCTGTAGTCACCTAGGGAATTCATCTGTGAACAAATAGATTCTACTTGGAAAACCACATCCACTTTATTTTTGAAACATTCAATTTTTTATTAAGTTTATTGGTATAATTTAGATATACATAATGATCACATTCATCATATGGAATTTGTACCTGTACATGATATATCTTAATTCTTATTTTTGTCCCATTCCCCTCCCTTCAACCCTTCTTCCCCTCCTTATTTACAAAAGCTTTGTTTCTATCTTATCTTCTTTCCAATTTTTTCCTTTTTCTTCCTTCCCCCTCCCCCCTCCCTAGTGCCCCTTTCAATTTGAACTTTTTCTTCCTATTTCACATTATGTCATACACTTTTGCCCTTTTTTACACTGTCAGCTTTTTTACACTCACACCAGAGAAACAATGCGATATTTACAAATCTGTGTCTGATTTATTTCACATAAAAGTACGGTCTGTAGGTACATCCATTTAGCTAGAAATGTCTCAAGTTTGTTGTTCTTTATGGCTAAGTAGTTCTCCATGTATAAACAAAAAAACACATCTTTATCCATTCATGAGTTGATAGGCCTTTGGGCTGTTTCCAAGCTTTAGCTATTACAAACTGCTGCTATGAACATAGGTGCACATATATCACTGTTGTATGATGCTTTTAATCCTTTCAGGAAGACACCAAGAAGGGGGATAGCTGGGTCAAATGGAACCTCTAGTTCTTTTTTTTTCTTTTTTTTTTTTTT
>NW_004624747.1:1541979-1557667 GCF_000247695.1 Heterocephalus glaber | reverse complement strand
CTTGGGAAGTTTTCTGCCATCACTTCTGTGAAGAGTTTTTTTTTATGTCATCTGCACTCTCTCCTCTTTCTTCATTGACTACAATCAGTCTTATGTTATTCTTCTTTGCATCTAAATACAGATTTCTGTATGTAAATAAATGTAGATTGTTAGTGAAAAATAAGATATCCCCTGAAAATAAGCTCTATTTCATCTTTTGGAGCAAAAATTAAGACCCAATCTTATTTTCAGGGAAATACAGCATATGTCAGCCACCAGAAGTTCCAGGGATGATAAAGTGACTGGTCAGACAAGCTTGTCTACATTGAGTTTAATGTTGGAGAACATAAACAAAATAAATTTTGCAATGTGCACTTTGTGTGTGTGTGTGTGTGTGTGTGTGTGTGTGTGTGTGTGTAGGTATGGCTTTTCTTTCCCCTTTTCTACATTGTCCAAACTCCAGGAAATTTTTCCATAGTCACAACAGTGACAGTGGAGACTGGGACTTTCCCTTCTTATTTGCAGAGCTAATGTCTCAAGAGAGGGGCACATAATTTTGCCAGCTTTTCACTTTCTAACATCTTGGTACTTGGTGTGAACATGGCCGTAGTCACAGGAAGTGCTCAGCAACATAGGGTAGCTAAAGTAGCAGTTATGTTCCAGAAAATTGAAAGAGAGGGCCTGGAGAACCATAGGTAGTGGGAAGATTGTAGACAGGAATGAGTTTGGGAAAACCACCCTGAAAATTCCCAATGAGCCTGAGCTAAACACTAAGCTGCCCTTGTGGAGTTCTGATATCAAGATGACAGGAAAAATTACAGGAGATAATTAAGGTGTGGACAGATCTCCACCCAGACAGCAGACAACTGAGCTTCAACTCAAACTCAAGTGAGATCCCAAGGTCATGGCAAAAGTTTTCTAAATTGACACTGTGTAGGAAACACAATCCATGGGAACTGCTTGGAATCTGCAGTGTAAAGCCAGATGGGCACATAGCCTGCAAAATAAAAATACTACCCATCATTTTAAATGGATTCATACTATCTTAACATAAGATTAGATATATCCAAGACTGAATATAAAACTATTGGGCATATGAAAAAACAAGTGATTTAGAAAACTGGGAGGCTGAGACAGGAGGATCACAAATTCAAGATCAGCCTGGGCCATTTAGTGACTTAGACAGACCCTTTCTCAAAAAAGTTAAAAAAAAAAAAAAAGGCTGAGGATGCAGATTCATGTAAAGGCCCATACCACAAAAACAAAACAAAACAAATTAACAATAAAACAGTTAATAGATACCTGTTAACCCAATTAGGACAGATGTTATAATTGAAAATATATTTCAAAGACTCTAAACCATCAATTTAAATAAAAGAAGCTAAATAAGGTCAAAACACCCTGAAATAAAGAGAGACAAAGTTTCCACAAAGACACTGAAGAAAGAATGAATTGCCAAGTGAAGTACAAGAACCGAACACTACACTAGATAAGGGTCCCCGCAGATTAAACCTTGAGAAATAAAACAGTAGTTATCCTCAGGTCATAGCAGTGCAAACTGTCTCCTACTTGTGCTTTGTGCTCAGGTCAGGATCTTCGAATTTGCCTCAACACCCTAACAAGTAAAATCTGCAGGCACAAAAATCAAGAACTCCCCTTAGATCATCAATCAATGTTCACCTCACAACTGACCACTTTCCACTTCTGACATGTCACCCCATCTGTTAAGTGATGGCCAGAGCACCTGTGACAAGAAATGGCTCATGCACACCCTATGGAACAGGCTGCAATGGCTTCTCTCTGCGTTCAGTATCAGACCAGACTCCTTTGTTCCCCATCCCTGTAGGATCACCTGACCCCACCCCTCAACTCCCTATCTGTTCCCACCATGTTCACTCTGATCTGCCTCCAGGCTTCCTTTCTGCTTTCCCTGCTCCTGAGGTTGTCTGAAGCATCCTGCCTCAGCCATGATGTGTGAGGCTAAATATTTTTCACTTTATCAGCAGAAAGATGGTTCCGTCTCTGTGCTTAAGGACCAAATGGTGCTCCAAAATCTCTTCCTGAATGAGATTCCTTTTTAAGTACCCAAGTCTGCTCTTGTGTTGTCTCTAGAGAACTGCTTAACATTCATGGGTCCCAAATATTTCACTGTTGATCTGGCTGGATGCCCAACCTCTTCCCCACCAGCTTGCCCACTACCCTGGAACCAGGAATTCACTGCCTCAGCCACTCTGCTCAGCAGCTGTGATGCTGCTTCCCAAACATGGCCCTTCCATCAGCTCCAGTGGCTTCCCCTGTAGGACCTACCATGTCCCCTTGCCTCGTTACTGGGGTGTCTGCTGTCACCAACCCCCTGCTTCTTTTCTCCAATTAATAGGCCTTGTAGGCTCAGTCTGTGGCAGGAAAACAAGGCAGTTGGTCACTTTGCTTCCTTGTCACCCAGAAAAATGGGACAATTAGTGGCAGTCCTTGGGGCAATAAGCAAAGTCAGTACTTGCTTGCTCTGCTAACCATAAATGAATGAATGTAAGAATGAATAAATGAATACAAACTAAGGGGTGAAGGGAGGTTAAAAAGAGCCAGGAAAAAGCAAGTAAAGAGATGGTTGGAGTTGCCTGGAGGAAATTATGTTGAGTCCATCCTGTCTGCATATCTCCCTTGGCAGCACACCAAGGTGGGGGGATAATCCTGCCCTAGTAGTCAGGAGAATATGGTGAGTGCTTTCATATCCTGAGAGGTGAGTGAGTATTCATTCATCCTTATGATGAATAAACCAAAACCCAGACACCCGAGAAGGTAAAGACAGATACTCGTACACAATCAAGAAGCACTCGAATTCAGTTATGCTTCCTTCTTCCCATTTTCATAGTGTCCTCCCCAATCTCTTCCCAGTTGTTTTTACAGTAGGAAGATGAGCTGTGTGTGGCTCCAAGAAGCACTGTTCTCCTTTCTCTCTGGTCCAGCTACTTTGCTCCCTTCACATCCGTCTTGCTCCCTCCAGCCACACAGCCTTTTGAAATATCTTTTTAAACCTCTGCTCCATGATGGCCCTCCCCAGTTCTAATGCTGGCCGCATGGTGACCCTTACTAAGATGAGCAGAAGCAGAGGGGATTTATTCTGAGGGTGGGTTGAGGGGTTGGTCCTACACAGATGGATCTACGGATGAGGACCTGAATGAGAACTGTGGGAACAGGATGGACTCCTTCTTGGAGCACAACCTTCAGCCTTGAGATCCCTGGCAGTCTCCAGTGGTTCTTACAGGACTAGTGTTTCTAATAAAAGCAATTATGACTTTTATTTATATATTCTCCAAGTGCAGTCTATGTGTCTGGGGTATAAAATGTTTCCTTTACCCATTTTCTCAATGATCTCTACTTCCAGAAGTTAAGATTCTCCTAGAATAACCACCTCCAACTAGTTAAGCAGAATGCAAAATGCATAGGAAAAAGAACATATGGCATCAAAGACTTTATTTGGAGAAGTGTTGGTAAACAAGGAAGGACAATGGGATATACTTTCATTAAGTTTCCTTTCTATATCAAGATGACGAGGAGAGATTACACCTATTTATATAATTCAACATGACCTTCTTCCTTTCTCAAACTTGTTAAACACTAACGCTGCTCAATTAAAACATAGTTTTCCCGATTTCATTCATCTGTATTGGATGAGCCTTGTTATTTTTCTAGAATTGAATGTGTTAATTACATTTGATTTCAAACCAAGAGTGGCCTGGAGAGTCTTCTGGGACTGATAGTGATTTTGCAGGGACATCTCCTGCAAGTAATCATGGCCCCCATCTGCCACTCATAATGTTCTTTTATTCTACTGCTCAGTTTCTTCAAGTCAAGGAATGAAACAGCTAAATTAAAGTTAAATAGTAAGTAAGGTGCGTCAAAAACCATGGTTTTTCATGGTTTATTACAAATAATACTTTTAGTCACAAAGTTATAGAAAATTACAAATCAAGTGACCTTTAGTTTTACAGGAAAGCTAGAACATTTTAATGCACTATGATCACAGTAAAATAGATAAAACTATAACATCTCTCAGGTGCGTTTATAAGCACACATTTTGTGAGATATTCATTAATTCCTTTGTTGTGAAATAATTCTGGTTTTAATTTCTTGGAAATTGCCAGATTATAGACTTTGATACTTATTCAGTGTATTAATCCTTCAGCTTTATAGTCTTAAATCTTTTATTATCAACTGAAACTGCCTAGTGCTGCTTTTAATTGTAGTAGAAACTTAATATGATATGTGCACTCCTATAAAATTTCTAAGTGCACATTACCATATTGTTACCTATAGGTACATTGTTGTAAGGCAGAAGCCTAGAACATACACACCTTCCATAAGTACAGCTCTATACCTAGTGCCCAGCAACTCCCATTCCCCTCATTCCTAGACTCTGGAAACCATCATTCTACTGTCTGTTTTGATGAGTTTGTCTATTTTAAGTGCCTCATATAAGGAAGATTGTGTAATATTTGTCCTTCTATGATTAGCCTATCTCACTAAGCATGATCCAGAAATTTCACTTCCAGGTTTCTCTCCAAAAGAACAGATTAGAAGACAGAGGGCTGGGATGTACTACCTTAGCCAGGGTGACATGATTGTTCCAATCAATTTCTCTTCCTGGTATGCCAAGATGGAGATTACCTAAGGGTCATAAATAATACCAGGGCCAAAGAACTCGAGGCTTGGCCAAGTAGGCAGCAGTTTCTCATCCCCAATAAATTGAGGAGGTAGGATCTTGCAACAGACTCAAAACCCAAAAGGCACCAATACCTGGAAGACATCTATGAGAAATAGTCATTTCCAAAGGGTTCTAAATACTAGTGACAAAGCTACTTGCCATAAGCAATTTAGAAGCATCAACCCAGGAATTAAACTAAATATATATATATGGCATATAGAACTCCAATTAGCCATGATCAAAAAAAAAATCTACACAAGGGCATACAATAGTCAAGTTTCCAGAAATTCAACACAAGAACAGAATATAAAAAGCTGTTAGAGAAAAGAAACAAATTACATATAAAGGAAAGCCCACCAGACTCACAACAGACTTCTCAACACAAACCCTCAAGCCAAGGAGAGTTTGGAGTAAAGCATTTCAAGCCCTAAAAGAAAACAACCTCCAACCCACAGTGGTGCACCCTGTAAAACTATCTTTCAAAATTGATAGAGAAATAAGATATTTCCATGACAACAGCTGAGGAAATTCTTGACCACCAAATTAGCAATACAAAATGTTCTGAAGGACATCTAGACAGAGATAACAAGGACTACAACTCTATGAACCCCAACAGAATGAATCTACAATGCGAGACAATAAATTGAACAGAGATGGCCCAGATTCCATCAGAAAGTGTGCACAGATCCCAGCAAGAAGCTGATGTGGCCGAGGATTTAGCTGAGTGGTTCCACTGCCTGCCTCCCAAGCGCAAGGTCCCAAGTTCAATTCCCAGTACCAAAAAAAAAGAAGCCGATGTGGACCAGAGCTGAGCAGGTACAGGCAGGTCCCACCCAGACCCCAACCCTGAGAAGAGCCGCACAGGCACACAGCAATAGCCAGAGGCTTACTCAGATGCCATTGGTAAGTGCACATAGATCCCAGCAAGAAGCCCCCACAGACCAGAGATGAGCAGGTATGGGCAGGTCTCAGCCAGGGCCCCACCCAGACACCAGCAACTTGGGCCCACAGGCCCCAGCCAAAGGCCCACCTGGAAAAGGCTTACACAGGTGGGCAAGCAACAGCCAGAGACCCACCCTGATACCATTGGTAAGAGCATACAGACCCCAGCCAGAAGCCTACTCAAATACCACCAAATCAGGGGCACGGCCTGCAGCAAAAGGGCCTCCCAGACAAGAGCTATACAGGGGGCAGGCCCCAGCCAGAGGCAAGCCCAGATACCATCCCAAGTGTGCACAGGCCCCACCAAAACCCCACTGGGACAACAGGGCAGCTCAGGGATCCAGAAGGCCACCATTCTGAACCCAGGAATTGGCACAGTGGTGAGTACCAGAGAAATGGCCTCTCAGTGCCTTGCTGAGAATTGAAGACCACTGGGTGAGCAAAAAGTCACCTCAACAAAGGCGACTCAGCAGGCTGCATCTGTTGAAATGAGAAGACACGTAAACAAGTCTCAAAAGCAGACTTCCAGGGCCGGGGATTTAGCTCAGTGCTTCCACCACCTGCCTCCCAAGCGTTAAGGTCCCAAGTTCAATCCCTGGTAAAAAACACAGACTTCCAGATCACCTAAGGTAACTCCAAAGGGCAACAAGATGGAACAATCTGACACTCAACCAACTGGACTCCCTAAACTGGCAATCAAAGAGGATCTGGAAAAAATGAAATCAGAAATAATTTCTCAGATAACAACAGAGATTGTTTCCATAGTACAGGAAATGATTAATAACTATAGACCAGACACAGATTAAAAAAAAAAATAGAGGAACTAAGGAACATGATGGAATCCCAACATAGGAAACAAATGGAATCCAAAAAACAGATACAAACAGATTTCTAGGAGATTAAAAACTCCATCCAAAGTCTATGCAGCAGAATGAACCAATGTGAGGACAGAATTTCAGATATAGAAGATAAGATTGCAATTAATGACCAGGAAAGAAAAATTTTTTAAAAATTGTAAGAAACCAATCCAGCAGCTGCTAGATGATGCAAAGAATAACATAAGACTGATTGGAGTCAATGAAGAAAGAGGAGAGAGTGCAGATGACATAAAAAAAAAAAACTCTTCACAGAGAATATCAGATATAGAAGACAGAATTGCAGTTAAGGACCATGAAAACAAAAAAAAAAAAAAAATAGTAAGGGACCATAAGAAACCAATCCAGCAGCTGCTAGATGATGCAAAGAAGAATAATGTAAGACTGAAAAGAGTCAATGAAAAAACAGGAGAGAGTGCAAATGACATAAAAAAAAAACAAACTGTTCACAGAGGTAATGGCAGAAAACATCCCAAGCAGGGGAAAAGACCTTGACATACAAATAAGTGAGGCATATAGGACTCCAACTAGCCATGATAAAAAGAAAAAATCTACACCTAGGCATGTAATAGTTAAGATTACAGAAACCCAACAGAAGAACAAAACTCTACAAGCAGTTAGAGAAAAGAAACAACTCACATACAAAGGAAAGCCCATCAGAATCACAGCAGACTTCTCAACACAAATCCTCAAGTCAAGAAGAGCTTTGAGTAAAGTATTTCAAGCCCTAAAAGAAACAACCTCCAACCCAGACTGATGTATCCTGCAAAACTATCTTTCAAAATTAATGGAGAAATAAGATACTTTCATGACAAAGAGCACCTGAAGAACTTCATGAATACCAAACCAGCACTCCAAAAAATTTTAAACAATATCCTAGGAAAAAACAACAAGGATCACAACTCCAGGAAGCCCAGCGGAATGAATCCATCAGGCAAGATAAGAAATTAAATGCAAAGAGGGAAAATCCAACAAGAAAAGGTTATGACAAGGATAAGTCAATACGTATCAGTTATAACCATCAATATTAATGGTCTCAATTCACCAATCAAAATAAATAGACTGGCACAATGGGTCAAGAAGCAAGATTCAACAATATGCTGCATGCAAGAAACATGCTTAATTCAGAAGGAAACTCAAAGACTGAAAGTTAAAGGGTGGAAAACACTCCATTCGACAGGAACCCGATAAAAAGCAGGAGTAGCTATCCTCTTTGCAGATCAAGTAGATTTCAAACCAACACTAATGAAAAGAGACAAAGCCACTACATCCTTTTAAGGGAACAATCCAAGAGGAAGAGATGACAATCATAAATATATATGCACCAAATACTAGTGCGCCCAACTATATAAAACAAATACTAATGAACATGAAAAATCAAATAATCAATAAGACAATAGTAGGAGGGGCCCTCAATACCCCACTGTCACAAAAAGATCAACTACACAAAAAATAAAAAACAAAATACTACAACTCAATCAAACTCTTGAACAAATGGACTTCACAGGTGTTTACAGAGTGTTCCACACCCACAAAATCAGAATACACACTCTTTTTGGCTGTACATTGGTGGTTCTCCAAAATAGGCCACATTCTAGCTCATAGAACATGTTTAAGTAAGTGCAAATGAATTAAAAGTTATCCCCTGTATATTATCAAACTATAATGCGATGAAATTGGAGATCAATAGCAAAAGAAGCTGCAAAAATTTCATAAACACATGGAAATTGAACAACACACTTCTGAATAACCAATGGGTCACAGAAAATTAAGAAATCAAACAGTTTCTACAATTAAATGACAATGCCAATACAACATATTAGAATCTATGGGACCCAATGAAAGCAGACTTGTGAGAGAAATTCATAGCAGTGAATACTCATACTAGGAAAACAAAGCAAGCTCAAATAACCTGATGCTGAACCTTAAGCTTCTAGAAAAAGAAGAGCAGGACAAACCCAAAGCTCATACAAGGGAGGAAATTGTAAAGATCAGAGCAGAAATCAATGCAATGGAGACTAAGAGAACAATACAAAAAAATCAATAAAGCAAACAGTTTCTTCTTCGAAAGAATAAACAAAATTGACAAACCCTTAGCCAATCTTATCAAAAAATGGAAAGAAAAGACCCAAATCCGTGTGATAATGAAAGTGGTGACTCCAAATTTAAAGACCTACTTCACAAATGGGCATCTGAAATGAACAGACATTTCTCAAAGACATAAAAACAGCAAATAAATATATAAAAATGTTCATCACTGGTCATTTGAGAGATGCAAATGAAAACAACACTGAGATTCCAACTCACTCCAGAAAGAATGGCTGCTATCATGAAATCAATCTACAACAAATGCTGGCGGGATTGTGGGAAGAAAGGAACCCTTCATCACTGTTGGTGGGAGTGTGCAAACACTGTGGAAATCAATATGGAGATACCTCAAAAAACTAGGGTTAGAGGTACCATTTGACCCAGCTATTCCCATGCTGGGTATCTTTCCAAAAGAATGAAAAGAATCACACCACAGTGATACATGTGCACCCATGTTCACAGCGGCACAATTTGCAATAGCTAAAACTTGGAAACAGCCCAACTGCCCATCAACTGGAGACTGGATAAAGATAATGTGTTTTTTAATAAAATGTAATACTACTCAGCCATAAAGAATTAGAAACTAGAGACTTTTATAGCTAAAGGGATGCACATTGAGGCGATACTATTAAGTGAAATAAATAGGACACAAGTGTAAATACCGAATAGTTTCTCTGGTATAAGAATCTAAAAATGTAAATAAAGATCAAAATGTAGAATACATAATGTGAAATAGGAAGAAAAGGTCCAAAGGAGAAGGGGAAGTGCGAGGGATTGGGGAAAAGAAAGAAGGGAATGGAATTAATATGAGAAAAAGAAAAAATGGAAACACAGTTTTTGTAAATAGGGAGGGGTGGAGGGGTTGAAGGGAGGGCAGGGGAATGGGGAAAAAATAAGAAGCGAAATATATCATGTAAAGGTACAAATTCCCAATAATGAATGTCATAATATTGTATACTTAAAATGTACCTATAAACTCAATGGAAAAAAAGAATGAAAGGGTGAAATTACAATGGACTCAACAGAAATCCAGAGGATCATCAGTACCTACTTTGAGAATATATGCCAAGAAGATGGAAAACACAGAAGAAATGGACAAATTCCTAGATACATATGAATTACCAAAGTTGAACAAAGAAGACCTAAAAATTCTAAACAACCCAATATCAATCAACAAAACTGAAAACATAGTTAAAAACTTACCAATGAAGAAAAGCCCAAGACGGCCGCTAGTGGGGGCGCCGGCGGCCGAGGCCCAGAGCGCGGCTGCTGCGAGGACGCGGAGCCCTGCGGAGGGGTCCGGGAGGCGAGAGAGTGGGCGAGGCGGCTCCACAGCGGCGTGCGGTGACTCCTCCCTCGGCGGAGCGGAGTGACAGGAGCAGACCCTCGCCGAGCCCGCCTGGCCGCTGCTCTTCGCGGAGCCGCCCGCTGCCACCGCATCCCCTGCGAGCTCAGGGCCCAGCCTCCCAGGGAAAGTTTGTCCCGGAGCCTTGGCCCTTGGCGCAGAGCGGGCGCTGCGGCTGCCCATGCGCAGGACTCGGGGGGCTCTAGCTGAGCCGCCGCCCGCCCGCGCGTGCCAGATCCTGGATGCTGCTGCCGCTGAGGCACCGTCCCCCAAGCAGCCTGAGGCCCGGCCGCCGCGGCCCTCAGGAAATGGGAAGAAACTGTTCAAATAAGAAGGGGAATGACGGGGCCAAGGATTTAGCTCAGCGGTTCCACTGCCTGCCTCGCAAGTGCAAGGACTGGGCTTGATCCCCAGTACCAAAAAAAAAAGAGAAGGGGAATGAGCCCCATTGTGCAGAGGAGGAGACAGGCTCAGACCTGCCCCCAACTTGTGGGAGGCAGTTTTTCTCACTGGATTAGTGCCTGAGTCTGATCGGATCACAGACATCACTGAGGTGTAAGTGCTTCTGAAACCATCAAACACTAAACCCACACTAGCAGTGGCTGTTATTCCTTTATGGGTTCAAAAACCCTGAGTGTTGCCTTGAGCCTCAGTAACAGCTCACCTGAGCTCATGGTGCTCCCCTTTGGCAGGAAGTGGCCCCTGGCACAGGTAGTGGTGCTGAGAGTTTAGAGTGGTGGTGAGCAGAGGCTCTGCAGTCGCTTACTCAGGACAGGGCTGGGGGACAGAGAGGCTGGGCTCTGGAATTGAACAGGATCCATTTAAGTCCTGAGCTCCTGGCTGTGTGACAAACCCCACATGAGTGACTTTTTTTTGCTGTTCCGGGCCTCAGTTTCCTTGTCTACAAAAATGACAATGACCCACCCATCTTCTGCCTCCATTCTGTAGCCAGAGAGTGAACATGCAGTGCTTGGCACAGAGCAGGTGCTCAGCAAGCTGGGGCTCTCTCCTGCACAGAGCACTCTTGCTGTCTGCTCTGGCCCTCAGTGTTGAAGCTGCCCTGGTGACTGAAGAAGCGACCCTGTGAGCAGCTATGCCCCTTCACGAAATGACACACAAGGACATTTCTGTGTCAGTGAAGGGCAAGTTCAGAGCCAGAATCGAGCTCTGAACTCTCAGTCCAGTGCTCTTTGCATAGCTTAGCAGAAGGTCCCAAGGACTAAGGACAGTGCAGGGCAGGGTTGGAGCACAGTCCTGGTGACACAGACCTGGGCTCAAATTGAAGCAAAGACTCAGCATGTGCTTGCTCTGCACCCCTTCAGTTTACCCACTATGTGGGACACAAGCCCCCACCTCCATGGCTTAAACCACTGTCACTCTTTCTTTCCCTGGGCTTCTGAGCACCTGCACTTTGGGGGGACCCTGTGGTGTTCCCGCTAGGGTCTCCCCTGTGGCTGCAGTTAGATGATGGCTGATGCAGGGGCAGTGGGAGGCTGACATAGCCAGAATCAGCTTGGCATCTCCTCTCTGCACCTGGCCTCCAGTCTCTGCAGCTGGGCCGGTCAGGCTGGCTCATGTCACGGGGGCTTCGTGACCCCAAGCCGAGTTTCCCGTGATGACGGTGGAGGCTGCGTTGCCTTTTCTGAGCTACGTCAGTCACCTGTGCTATGTCCTTTTGGTTATAAGCTTCAGGGGTGAAAGGGACCAGACTCCATCCCTGAATGGAGAGAAGTGGGTTTCTAGAGCATATAGAGTGGGTGTTATTAGTGTGGCCATATTTGCCATGGTGGTCTTGAACAAGTAACTTAAGCTCTCTGGGCCTTGGTTTCCCTGCCTGTAAAATAGGCAAGAAAGAGCAGCGACTAAAGAGTCTGCCATGCAGGTGAACAGAGAGCTGACATGCCAAGGCCTTCCGAGGCATCTTAGTGGAGCAGGCCGCTGTGAACTGTGACATTACACAGCTTGTAGATCTCCACACCAGTGCTTCCCAACTCCCTGCTCAGGTGGAAGAGGATGCTCTGTGGACTTGTGCCCCATGTTTATTATCAGCATCCCCACCATCCTCAGATACCCGCCAAGGACTTTCTTGCCATGGAAGAGTAGACCTAGGATGCTGTCCATACTCTCTGTGCTGCAAGAAACAATTTCTGTGTCTTGGGGCATCTTGGCTATGTGAGATTAAAATCCAGCCCAGTGCTCTTCCTGGCATAACCTTCATGAGCAAAATCCCCCAGAGTCCCCGGTTCCCTGCCTCAGGCCAAGGCTGGGGGTCACTTTCTGGGGATTGTCTCTGAATTCTCACAGTAGCCCTGACAGGTAGGGATGGAGTCACCATTTTGTGGGTTAGGATACAGAGGCTCAGGAGAGGTTAAGCGTCCTGGTCAAAGTCAGTGTGCCGGAGTGAAGGTCGAATGCAGGGCCTGTCTGCCCCCAGACTTCTTCTGCGTCTCCTCCACAAGGCTGTCTGGCTGGCCTGGCCCCAGGAGCATTCTGGGTGCTCAGATCTCTGCTCTCTCCTAAGAGCCCCTTCCCAGCTCCAACCTGTCTCCATCAGATCCTTCAATCCCCACACAGCCCTCTGTAGGGAAGGTTGGCCTGCTAAGCAGAATGGAGGAGAGCTCAGAATCGAGGCTATGGGTGACCAGTATTCAATCGACTATGTAATCTTGGTGACTCCCCTGACCTCTGAGACTGTAAAATGCGGTCACCTGTAAAATGGGGTCATAATAATGTCTACCTCCTAGCATGTTTGTAAAGCTTCCATTATTTATTCTGAATATTTAAAGCTCTGCTCTTCTTGTTATTCTTATCAGCGGGAAACCCAGTGTCCAGGGGAGTTTCCCAGTGCAACTCAGGAGGGAAAGCTCCTTGAGCTGGTCTTTAGTCCTCCCCATCCTTGTGGTCCTGCAGCTATAGAAGATGTTGTGCATTCTCTCCAGAAAGCCAGGCTTTCCACCATCCCCCATTGGTTCTATAAAACAACAATAAAGTTCAGAATCCAAAACAGCACCCAGGATGAGTGATGCCTGTCTCCACGATCATGTTGCCTGGTGTTTTCTTTTCCCAAAGGCCAGTGAGGTGCTTAATTTATTTGTCTTTCATGGGATTTGCCAGCTACTTCTTGTTAACCTGCTTCCTAATTATGAGATAGGCAGCCCATATATAAGCCAAAGGGGGCCATAATGGGGTGATAAAGGAGACTGCTGTTCCTCCAGCAGCTCCCACCTGCCATAATAAAGACATCAGGCTCTGAATGAGTGGGGCTGGAACTTGAGGAGCCAGCATGTCCACTGGAAGGAGAGACAGTATCAACAGTGACAAGGTCTTTCTTCCGGGACTCAGCACCATCACCAGCAAGGTTAACCCTTCCAGGGACAGGGGGAGGTGGCCAGATGCTCTCCACACTGGGGTGAGACCCTGAGAACAGAAGGCCTGTGATACCAGTGTCAGTGATGCTGTTGCCACAGAGCAGTGACCCTCCACAGTCCAGGGCTTTGTGGAGGGCATGCCTGTTCCACTTGCAAAAAAGCAACTGCATGAGGAATGCTTTCATGTTGTCTTTCTGTAAAAAATGAAAACAGTACAAAAGAATATAGAGTAAAAACAAAGAGAAAGAGTGAAAGAAAGAAGAAAAAAAAATAAAGAAAAGAAAAGAAAGGAGAGACCCTTCTTACACCTCAAATCCCACTGTCCTCTGAGGAGGGACCCCTGTGTACAGTTTGGGGTGCATCCTTCCTTCAGGCTTTTCAAAAAACTTAATAGACTTTAAATTTTGAGCATCACATACAGAGTTCCCATATATTCCCATATCTCCCCTGCCCTCTCCCCAGCCTTCCTTGATACCAGCGTCGCATGTAGCCCATTTGTTACAACCAATGACCTGAGACGCAGACACCTTCACTCTTTGCACCATATGTATCATGTTGACAATTGTATCCACCATTGCAGGGTCCTACAGGACAGGTTCACTGCCTAATGGACTGTTTTAGTACTTCCTTGATTTTTGTGTGTGTGTGGTACTGGGCATCGAGTCCAGGGTCTTCACAGTGAACTATGTACCCAGCCATTTATCTATTATCTATCATCTCTATCATCTATCTATCTACCTATCTATCATTTTGAGGCAGAGTCTTGCTAAGTTGACAAGTTGCCCAGGCTGGGTTCAAACTTGTGATCCTCTCAGAGGGCTGGGATTACAGGTGTGTGTCACCACACCTGGCTCCAGGACCTCTCCCATGCTAAGCAATTAACCCCTAGACAATTTTTTTCCTTGAACTTTTGAGGTAATTATAGACTCACAGGAAGTTACACCATACTGAGAGTCCCATGAACCCTCCCATAGTGTCCCCTGGCCATTGTTCATGGCCACAGCAGACATCACAACCAGGATGCTGACGTTGTGTGTTAAATGTCACCTGAGCCACAACCCTAGCCTCCAAAACTACACTTGGCTGCCTGCCACGCACAGTCTGTGCAGAGTCAGTGAGTTGCTTGCTTCTCATCATCAAGGTTTCTATGTCCTGTGCTTGCCCCATGTCCCACTGTAGCTTGTCTTTGCATCTTTCCACATTGGCTTATGGTAAAGTCCCTAATTCTCTTTGGTATCATAAGTAGCAGGACCCTGTGCATCCTGGTACATAGATGGCTGTATACACAGGTGAGCATTCTGGGGAGTGGGTTCCTGGCAGTAGGACTGCTTGGTAAAGCACGTGCCTGGTGTCCAGCACTTCTATGCAGACAGCCCACTTCCCTGGGTGTTATGTGGGTGAGATGGCTCATCCAACCCTCACACACCTATGGCTAGGTGCTAGGTTATCATTTCCATTTGTAGATGGGGAAGCCAAAGCTCAGAAAGGTGAAGTCACAAACATGTCACACAGCTTGAAGTGGCACAAAGCCACCCCTCCAACCTGCTCTGTGGTGTGTCACCAGGGGCAGAGGCAGGCTTGGAGTTTGCACACAGACCTGCCATGCCCACACTGGGGATGCTGCCTCTGTCCTCTCTGCAGATGGGCATGGGGTCTCCTCTGCTTCCTTGAGGCTTTTGTTTCCTTCCATGACTTCCATAGGGTGCAGAGACACCTGGTCAGGGCCCTGCTGCTCAGCACTCTGCTGCCATTCCAAGGGGCTCCCTTCCTCCCAACTCCTTCCTAGCTGCCCTGGACCTCAGTGAGCAGCTTCACCCTGAATGAGGAGGAGTGTGGAGCCCAGGGTGCAGGGCAGGCCTTGCCCTCGCCAAGGGAGCTGATGAACCTGGGGCCCAGGGTGGACCAGCATAACCAGCCCTGCTCCTTCTTCAACCTCTGAACTAAAGCACAGCAAGAGTTCTCAAGTTAGGAGGAGCAGGACAGTGGGAGTCCAGGGTAGATGGCCACTCTGTGCAGAAGACACGGGGTGCAAGCTCTGCCCCACCAAAGCCCAGGCTCTGCTGGTTGTGACCTCCCTGTATGGTTGTACAAGGCAGAGTCACTGGCTCTCCCAAGAGCCTCCTGATGGGCTGAACAGTCCGAGTGCTGGAAAGGGCTTGGACAGAGCAAGCCTGAGCTGCTGTTTGCACAAGGCAGGGCCCAGGGCCCAGAGAGGGATAGGCCTAGCTCCGGGCTCTGCATCTTGCTTGGTTCCTCCCTCCCTCCTTTGTCCCTTTCTCCTCAGTTCCTTCTCTTCCATCCCCTTCCCTCTCTGCTTTTGTTCCCTCTCTCCTTCCTTCTCCCCTCCCTTCTTGTCTGCTCCTCTGTGCCTACCACTCAACAGTGCCCT
>NW_004624747.1:1516795-1534144 GCF_000247695.1 Heterocephalus glaber | reverse complement strand
AGAACCAAGAGACTTATGTAATGGTACAAGATCCCAATGATGACTGTAACTGTGCTGTATACCTAAAATGTACCAATAAAGTTAATGGGGAAAAAATTAAAAAAATAAAATACCGTTTGTTTTTAATTTTGAAGACATAAAAATATATACTTACATGTAAATGATTTCATAGTATTATGTACAGTTTAATACATAAACATTTAGTTTTAATTTGGTGAATATTGTGGTATATTATCCACTTAAAAGCTTTTTGAGATCAATAACTTCTCATAGCATGAAAGGATCCTGAGACAAAAATTTGAGAGCCTCTGAGCGAGGAAAGATATTTACACAAAAAGTAAGCAGACACTTTGCCCAAGTGGTGAGATGTTTGATGATAATCCTTTCCTCTGTGTATGCTTTTTTCCTCAGGTACTGAGGTTGAACCATGGCTTTCGCACTGAGCTACATCCCCAGCCCTTGTATTTTGAGACGAGACCTTGCTAAGTCGCTATGTTGCCCAGGCTAGGCTCGAATTTGCCATCTATCCTCCCGCCTCAGTGATAAAATTCATAAACGATGGACGAAGGGCGACCCTACGGCCCGCCTCGCGTCTGAGGGCGCCCCCGGCTCCTCATTGTGACGCCGGCCGCAGTTCGAGTCCCTGCCGGGTGCTGGGGTCTGGGCACGGCGCTGGGAGCCATGGCCGAGGCGCAGGAGCAGTGGCTGCAGCTGCAGAAGGACAACCGCGACGGCCGCCTGCGGAAGCAGGAGCTGGAGGAGGTGGTGCGCGGCCTGGAGGTCGAGAGCGAGAGCCTCGCCGGGCGCCTGCACAGGCTACGCGAGCGGGAGCGCAGGTGCGCGGGGGGCGCCGCTCGGCGGAGCGGTCGGACTGACCCGCCCGGCCCGCACCTCCGACCTAGCCTGCGGGACCCTGGCGATCTACCCAGAGGGCCCGGGAAGGGAGGCTGGTGCCTGGCACGACCCGGACCCGGCGGCTTCTTCTTCGGCTCCAACCCCCAGCCCAAGCTGGCCCTTCCCGGGGGCGACAGGGGCCGCAGGATCTTGAGCGCCCCGCACCCTTGCGTAGCACCGGCCTCAGTTTCCCTCTGCAGCTTGCAGCGGAGGCGAAGCCAGGCGGCACCGGCCCTACGAGGGGAGGCTCGCGAGGCGGTACGGGAGCGCGCGGAGCGGGCGCAGAGACTGCTGGAGGCTGCGGAGCGGCGCAAGCTGGAGCTGGTGAGGGGCGGGGCGGGGCGGGGCGGGGTGGGGGGGGGGGGGGGGGGGGGGGTGGGGCGGGGCAGGGCTGGCGGAGAGCCCGGAACCACTCCCTCCAACCCGTCTGCAGGAGCAAAGCCACAGACAACTGCAAGACCAGTTGGAGGAGCTGTCCAGTCAGGTACGCAAGGGATGAGACGGCCTCTGTCTCTGGGTTCCTCTTCGAGGTCCCGCTCTGGTCCCCGTCCCCACCAGCTTTGAGAACCCAGTAACCCCCGTCCTCACAAGCCCCTCCCCCAGCTTTTTTACTACGGAGGGGAACAGCTGAGTCAGCAGCGCGCAGAGCAGCAAGTGGGGACTCACCTGGTGGAGCTGCAGGTGCTTGGGCGGGGCCTGAAGGGCGGAAGGGGCGGGGCCAGGAGCACCGGGGGCTGGCTGGGCGGGGCTCTGAGGGGCGGGGGCGGGACCCTGAGGCACAGCGTGGCCCCGGGAGTGCGGGTTGCAGCCTTGTCTCCTCGCGAAGAAGCGGCTGGAGCTGGTGGAGGCCAAGTACGCCACGCAGGCGGAGGGCCTGCGGCAGGTGCGAGCGGAGGCGGGATGTTGGGGAAGGGGGTAGGGAGCTGTGGCCCCCGGAGTCTGATCGAGGCTCCGGTACCTCAGGACGTGCAGCGGACGGAGGAGGCCTGGGCCAACTTCCAGGAGCAGAGCGTAGTCCTACAGGTGCGGTCGCTTTCCACCCTGAGAGCTGGTCACCTCCGATGGCACTGCGGCCCCCACCCCGCCACCCCCCCGACCTGCGGCGGCTGGGACCGGGAGCCACACACACACACACTGAGTCCTCGCTCCCTCCCGCCAGGAGCTGCAGGGGAAGGTGATGGAGGCGGCGGCTGCCCGAGACGCCTGGCGGGGCGACTCGGAACCGTATGCGAGTTAGGACTGTTGGGTGCGGCGGGGCGGCTGTCGGGCCGGGGCGATGGCCCAGCTCGGTGCCCGCCTCTGCAGGTGGGACTCGCGGGCTCTCCGGATGCAGGACTGCGCGGGCTCACTCATGGAGGAGGTGGCCAGGGCGGACTGCGTGAGCGCGGGTCGGGGCGGTCGGGCTGGAGCTGGGACCCGCATCCTCTGGGAAGACCTGGGCGGCGCCGCGCCCGTGCCCCCGACACGGAATGGGACGTGGGGCCCTTTTCTCGCAGGAGAAGCGGCTGTTGGGCGGCGCGGGCTCGGGGCGTCTCAGGTGAGCCAGGAGGCGGCTCCTGAGGCTGCGGGCCCCTTCCTCATCCCCTCCCGGGCCTCTCTTCCTCGCTGCCCGTTTATCCCTCTGTCCGTGTGCCGCAGGCTATGGGCGTTGGGCGGGCTGCAGACCCTGGTGCTGGTTCCGCTTGTCTTCCTGGTGCTGTCGCTGCTCTACTTGGTGCTGGTGAAGCCCGACGCCATCCGCCAGGGACTCAAGCTCCTACGCTCAGACGTCACCTTCCGCCGCCTGCGCTACACGCTGTCCCCGCTGCTTCAGTTGCGGGCGCGTGGGCTGCTGCCTGCCTAGAACGCATCACGCTGGCCGTGGCCATCTGCACTTCTGTCTCCCGTGTGGTTCCTGGGGCGCCCGGGGGAGACGGCTGAGGGTCCCCTCCTGACCGGCCAAACCTTCCCGGTGGGCCTCAGGTCTCCGGAAACGTCGCTAGTCAAGGGCCCGCCTTTCCTACAGCCTCGGGCTGGTCGCCAACTTATTACTGAACTCGCGCCCCACCACCACCACCATGGGCCTGAGCCTTGGGGAGGAGCGGGCCTGGGTGGGCCAGGTTTCCCGTGGAGTCTGATTTCTTTTGTCCGGCTGCGTGTGGTCGTTCAGATCCCAGAGCCCTATTCCCTCTGGGTGGGCTCGCCATCCCCACGCGTCTTATTTAACTGTGTTTCTTGTATGCAGCATATTGTTGGATCTTGTTTCTTGATTCATTCTGCCAATCTCTTTTGACTGGTGAATTGAGACCATTCACATTAATGGTTATAACTGAGGTATTGACTTGTCCTTGTCAAACGTATTATTTTCCTGTCATTGATTCTATTTCTTTCCCTTCTATTTAATTGCTTGCCTTGCCTGGTGGATTCACTCTACTAGGGTTTTTGGAATTGTTGTCTTAATTGTCTTTTTCTAGAATTTTCTGCAGAACTTTTTAGAGTGCTGGTTTTGTGGTCATGAATTTCTTTACACATTCTTTATCATGAAAGTATCTTATTTCCCAATCAATTTTGAAAGATAATTTTGCAGGATATGTCAATCTAGGCTGGAGGTTGTTTTCCTTTAGGGCTTGAAATACTTCATCCTCTCCTTGTATAGAGAAGTTGAGTGTGATTCTGATGAGTTTTCCTTTATAAATGATTTGTTTCTTTTCTCTTGACAGCTTTTAATATTCTGTCCTTGTGTTGTGTTTCTGGAATCTTGACTATTATATGCCTTGGCGTAGTTTTTTTCTGATCATGGCTAATTGGAGTTCTATATGCCTCACTTATCTGTATGTCAAATTCTTTTTCCATGCTTGGAAAGTTTTCTACTATGACTTCTGTGAATAGTTTTTTAATGTCCTTTGTGCTATCTTCTGATTTTTCATTGATTTCAATTACTCTTATGTTATTTTTCTTTACATTATCTAGCAGCTATTGGGTTGATTTTTTTTTTTTTGTGGTCCCTTGCTACTTTTAAGAAGTCTTTCATTTGGTGATTGCAAACTGCAACCGTATCTTCCAGATCAGATATTATGTCTTCACATTGGTTGATTATTTCAATACAGTTTTTAATCTCCTGGATATCTGTTTGAATCTGTTTTATGGAATCCAGTCCTTTTCTGTCTTGGGCATTCATGGTTTCCATCACTTTCCTAAGCTCCTCTATTTTTTTTTAACCTATATCTACTCTAGATTCACTAACCATATCCTTCATTATGGTCATCATATCTTTAGTTATTTGTGTAGTTGTTTCTATTTTGTTTTTTCCTACAGACTCATTCATCTACTTTGCTAGTTCTGCTATCATTTCAGAAATTTCAGCAGGGTAGCTTTTGATTTCTTCTACCTCAATGTCCCCTGGATTTGCTTTGGGTGAGCTGGAGCTCTGGGATTGTATCTTCTGTGTTTTCTCATTTTCTTTTCCTTTCTTTCTTTCTTTTTAAAATTTACATGTTTTCTGGGTTGATGCTTGTAAATTGCTTATGGGTAGGTAGCTTAGGTAGGTACTAGTATCGAGACCTCTTTAGGAAGTGACTACTTTTCAGAGATGTCTTCTAGCCAGAGCTGGTTCTTGGCCTTTGAGTCTGTCCCAGAATTCTGCCTACTCTGTTTATTAGAGATGAGAGGTTGCAAGCTGTTTGGCTTCGCACTCAGTTGTTTGGTACTGGATTATAGTATTGGTTATATCCCTAGACAATCTAGGTATTGGTCTACAAGGAAGATCAATTGATCGCAGCAACTATGTCATCTTGCCTAAAGTAGTACTATCCAGAATACCAATAGCATCAAACACAGACTGGAAAATGGCAAGCTGTGATAACTGATAATTTGCCACTTTTAATTATATGTATAAGATTTATAGTTATATAACAAAATGTAAGACACATCAGAAAATTATATACAGTTAATATCCACTCAATAGAACAGTTTTGCCCTAAGGAGAGAAAATTAAAAGGAAAAAGAGGAAAAAATAGAGAAATAAAAGAAGAAAAAGAGATTAGAAGCAAGACTGAAGGACAGAGGAAGATTATCCAGGTTTAGGAAAATGGTGAAAAAGACAAGAAGAAAGGAAAGAGTGAAAAAACAAAAATTGAGACAAAACAAAACAAAAAAATGAAAAACAATGTCCACACTCATGAAAAACAGAAAAAAAGCCAAATGAACAAAAACTAAAAAACAAATGAAAAACAAAACCAATTTTCTCTGTGATTTCCAGCCTGTGGTTATCTTCTGTGGTCTACAGTTTTGTGCCGGTGACCAATTCAAGGCGTGACTCTCCTCTTGCTGGTAGACAAAGGAGGTGGTCAGAGCCCAAATCTGTGCTGGATAATCGCAGAAAGCTGGCAGTAAGATTAGAGCTGGGTGTTGGTTCTGGGATTTTCAAATCCATGAAAGTTCAGACTGAATCTGATGTCTGGTCGTGGGGCTGGGGCTTGAGTTGTTTAGCTTATAACACTCTGGTGTCGCTTGCCAGCCTGCCCACAGCTCCCTGACGATGGACATCTCCCATGATTGTCCATCACCCAGTCACTGTGGTAGTTTAAAACTGGGAGCCCTGAGATGAAGCTGACCTGTGGCTGCTCTGAGTCCCAGGTTCTGCTGGCCCCACCTTAAAGTGGCATCTAACCAAGTGTGCTTCCCAGGGCACTTGGCAGCTGCTTGGAGTGCAGTCACTCACCAATTGTTGTAGTGCTCAGCATTCACTGCTGTAATCTATTGATGTGTTTCTTCCTGGAGGCCTCTGGTGTTGCCACTTTCACTGTATCTCTGAAAATTCGATCTTCCTTTCTAATAGCACAAGCCAGGAGTTGAGGAGAAAGTGCTGGTTGCCCCTTCCTTTTTTTGCAATGTTGTCTGTCTCTTCAGTTTCTCTGTAGGCTCCAATTTTCCTGTCAGGTCCTTCCTGGGTCCCAAGAATCCACCTCTCTCCTTTCCTTCCCTAAGTTATTTTCCAGTGTCTGTATCCTGAATATTGGAGAGGCTGGTTTATTGCTGATTATTACTCCACCATTTTCCTGGAAGTCCTGCATGATTTCTCTTAGAGAAACCAAAAGTATAAATAATTTAAAGAGCAAAATAAAAGATAATATGAAATAGGGAGATTGATCTTTCACAAATGGGAAGGGGGAACTAGAGATCGAGGGAAGTGGAAGAAGAGGAGGACAAGGAGAAGTAAGAATTAAGATAAGTTTAATTACCAACTCCCCAAAATGAATGTAATAATTATGAACAGCAACCATATCCTAATAAACATTTTTAAAAGGGATTGAACTGGGCTAGGGATTTAGCTCAGTAGTTCCGCTGCCTGCTTTGCAAGCACAAGGACCCAAGTTCAATCCCTGGTACCAAAACAAAAAAAAAGGGCGGGGGGATTGAACTAAATACTTAGGTTCCAGTCCCAGCTCTGATCCTGACCTTGAGCCATTTTTTAAGGCCTCTAATCTTGTCCTCTAGGAACAGGGTAGGGAGAGAAGACATCTCAGTGGTTTCCAGCCACAGACAGCTCCATTTAGGAAGGAGGAAGGGAGTGAGGCCCTGTGCTAGGAGTAGGAAGAGGAAGAAGAGAGGCATAGAGATTTACTGTATATCATTGTGACTAGACTCTTGCCTGTTGATGGTTTTGGGGAACCAGGATCCTCTCCCCTAGAGGTACTTTGCAACCATGCCAAAATTCCTCCACCCGGGGATAGGAGGTTGCACATGAAATGTGAGAAAAGAACAAATGAGAAGGAACTGGATTTATCCGTCAAATGGATATTTTATTGAGCACTTGTTGGTTACAGGGAGAATGGCTGAAGTGGGAGGGGGAAACCTCTCCTCAGGTCCTTCTGCTACAGCCCGTGGAGGACGGGATGAAGGTTGTGGACCTAAGAACATTCTGCAGCAGACACACTCTTCTCCACGATGCTCCCTTCATGTGTGACCTGGCAACTGTATCTTTTTTGAGATCTCCACTGGTTGGGCATCAGGGTCAGGTAACTGCTGGCCTTGTACTTGTTATTGCTCTGTTTGGAGGGCTGGGTGGTCTCCACACCCTGGGTAATAAGGGTGCCATCTGCCTTCCAGACCACAGTCATGGTGTCTGGGTAGAAGTCATTTATCAGACACACTAATGTGGCCTTGTTGGTCTGGAGCTCTTCAGAGGAAGGTGGAAATAGGGTGACTGATGGGGCAGCCTTGGGTTGACCTGTGTGGATAGAGGAGGGGGTATAAATCAGCAAGGAGAGCCCAGGTATTGAGGATCCTCCACCTCAACATCTCTGACCATTCTCCTTGTAGCCATTTTGTTACCTGGGGTCTCTCATTCCCCTATTGTTCTCTTGTGCCCCCAGAAGAGCAGATAGTCCTGCACCTTCCTGGAAGCCCTTCCCAAGTCACTTTCCCAAGATGACCTGGCCCAGCCCCTCCCCTCACAACCTCAGCTTTCCTATTGTCACCAAAGAAGACTGTGTTCCTTCCTCCCTGGTCTCTGGAGTCTGAGTTTGGAATCTGACCCTGACCTCCTGAGTCAACCAACTTGCTTCATTCTTCCAGAGCCTAGAGTTGCCTCTGTAAACTAGGAATCCTCATCCAGCCTTGAAAGGTGGTCATGGGGTACATGGGAAGATCTGGAGTCTATGGCTGCCACACTGGGAGCCTAGCACCTCCTGCTTTTTTGAGAAGCAGGCTCTGTTCTGGTCCACTCAGCTCTCCCAAGGTGTAGTAGGATCCTCCCAGACAAGCCTGGGTGCTCCTCCAAGGTTCTGCCATCTCCCCTGTCTCCATTGGTCTGATCACAAGACCCTTTGCCTTGGCTGTATTCTTTTTTCTTTTTTTTTTTCTTTTTGGTTCCAGGGATCGAACTCGGGTCCTTGCGCTTGCACAGCAGCCTTGGCTGTATTCTTAAGTTTGTTCCTTCCAGACTATGGAGTACAGCAGCCTCTGATGACTCCTGATTTTACCTGGAGCCAAGAATTTGAACTCCCTGTTTGTTCCCCTGTGTGTTGTTTCCTGAGTCTACTGTGCTCTTTGAGGAAGGTAGGAGGCTGACTGTGGACAATTGTACATAAACATTTATTTGTTATGTTTTGTTTCTGTGGGGTGTTGCTATGTAGCCTAGGCTAGCCTTGAATTGATAGCAATCCTCCTTTGTCAGCCTCTCTCTAGAGTGTTGGGATTTCAGAGGTGTGCCACCATGCCTGGCTGACTATGGTCAATTGAGATGTGACCCCAGGGATAGAAGGTTGCAGGGACATAGTCTCTGCCCTTTGGGACACCTTTTTTTCTAAATGACCATCAGGCTCTAGTTACCTTGCCCAGTCTGACCTGTCCCTCTGTGTTCCTATGTCCTCATGGACAATCAGAGGATTAGAGAGCTGCAGCCTAGAGTGAGCCAGGCATTCTCTGACCTTTGTTAGTCTCTACATGGGGCAACCTCCTGAGTCCCCAGAGGTTGATGACACAGCCCCAGCCATGTCCTTTTTGTGTAGCTCTCCCAGCCTGGATAGATATCCAGCTCTCAGCCCAGACCCTGGGGCCTTCAGGATTATCTCTAGTGCTACCCAGAACTAGCTTCTGATCCCCATTTGGGCATCTGCTCTAAAGGAAGGGAAATAGCCTCTGCCCTTGGCCAAATCCTAACTCCAGGCCTCAGACCAGGCCATCATATCCCACTGTTGGACTCTGAAGGTGGCTGTTCCTGCTTCTGGAGCCCTTCCTTCTGGTCACCTCAAGACCCCATGGAGAAAGGTAAGGCATTGATCCCAAAGACAGGGGAGGAATGGAGGGAAAGAAGTTCCCAGATAGAGAGAATGGATTTTCTTGAGACAGCAGGACAGTGAGACAGACTGAGAAAGGTCATGAGAGCCACTTACCTAGGACAGTGAGCTGGGTTCCTCTACCAAAGACAAACCACGGTGACTGAGACTCAGACCAAAAGCCATGGGGCCAGCACCTGGGGCCTGCCTCCTGGGGGCGGGGCTGGCCAGAGAACCTGCTGGGTGAGATAGTCATAGGGCTGCAGAGGGTGGGCTATTTCCTTGGTGAATGGCAGATGCCCCAGCGGCCTTCCCCTTATCCCAGGCCAGCATTGTCCACAGTCATAGAGTCACCTACATGTGTCCCCTACTTCCTGTCTTTCTAAGGCTGTCAGTGCTGATAGCAATGTTGGGCACAGTAAATGCTTAGTAAATCCCTGAGTGATGTATGTTCTCAGGTGAATATGACATGGAAGGGAGAGTTCTGAACTGGCTCATTTTGGGGCCTCTGAGTCCCTTTCTCATGAGTTTCCCATGGTCCAGCCAGACTGACTTCCTCCTGGAGTCATGGACACTGGGTCATTCCTGACCTAAGATGCTCCTGTGGAAAGACTCTTCAGCTTTCATGTCTATTCAAGGAGACACAGCTCAGTCCTACTGTATTCATGAGATCTTCTCTGATCTTTTAGACCACTTTTTCCATTCATCCATCAATCTGTCCATTCATTTGTTGGTCCATCTATCTGTGCACCCATTTGTCCATCCATCTGTGCATTGATTCCTCCATCCATCCAGCCAGCCATTCATCCATCCATCCATCCATGCATCTACCTGTCCACCTGTTTGTCCATCTACCTATCCATGCCTCCATTTGTCCATTCATTTATCTGTCTGTCCAACCATCCATGCATTCATTGTGTATCCATATGACCATCTACTCATCCATCCATCTTTCCATCCATCCACCCATTTCTCTATCCATCAGTTTACACATGCATCCATCTGTACATCCATCCTGTTTGCACCAGACATTGTCTCACATGCTGAGGACATGGCGGGGGCACCCTTGGCTCTCACCTCCATCTCTCTCTGATACTTCTCAGGTGAAGGCCCACAAGGCCCTCATCATATTCAAGCCTGAGGTCCCTCTCAGTTCCTGTTGCACATGATATCTCTGCAGGATGCAACATGAGGTCTCCCCATCTTTCCAATGACAACCACCCCTTAGTGTCTCAGATAAGCCACTCTCCTCTTTCTCTAGGTTTTCTTTCTCCCTGACCCATGTGTGGCTGTTGGTTCCTGCCTCTCTGCCATCTTTCTACATTGTGCACTGCCACTACTGCCCATATGGTAAGGCTTGAGTTTATCCTAGCTGCAAACCATCTCACCTCCACCCAAAATATCTACTGACCATCTCTAGCTGGATGACCAACAGGAAATTCAAACTCATCATGTCCAAATGAGATTGATCCCTCACCCCTAACCCAGCTCTTTTTCTATCTTCATCTCATTCCAATGGCCATAAGTGGTCTTGTGCCCCATGTTGAAAACCTGGAATTGTAGACTGAATCACTTCATTTCCCACACTGACATAATTTATGTGTCCTTAGATGCTGCCTGTGAATATCCCTTTTTGAAATGAAAATAAAGCTTGAAATACAGTGGTACCTCGGGTCACAAACTTAATTCTTTCCATGATTCTGGTCACAAACTGAATTGGATGAGAACCAAATCAAATTCCATGGTTAGATTCAATGTTGACTTGATGGGGAAATTTGAATCGGTTCTTATCCAATTTGGTTTGCAACCAGGATCATGGAAAGAATTAAGTTCGGGAACTGAGGTACCACTGTAATTAAGAAACAAAAAACCACCCTCAGAGGCTTCAAATCCACAAGAAGCCCCAGGTTTTGCCTGTGCCAATTTTAATTATCACCTCCATCTCCTAAAGGATCTAGCAATTAGTTGGTGCTGACTGGATGCATGTGTCTGTCAGGGGTTGGCCCAGTGCATTTCAAGCTGGTCCAGTAAGCAGGAGTTGGTCTTGTGATGCAAATATAAGAATTTTTTAGCTTAAAAAAACTTTATTGTCTTAAAATTATAAGAATATAACATGTGACACAATTAAGCAATATAGAAGTACATTTTTGAAATGTAATCTTTATCTCCTGCTATTTAGTTAATTTCCTTTCTTTTGAAAGTGATAAAATATATGGCATAGAATTTTCCACTTTAACCACTTAAACCAAATAAATCGCATTAAGTATGTTCACATTGTTGGGCAACCGTCACCACTATCCATGTCCAGAACTTTTTCATCTTTCCAAACAAAAACTCTGTACCCATTAATCATGAAGTCCTCATTCCTCTTTCACTAATCTGGGCTAACCTCTACTTTACTTTCTGTCTGTGTAAATTCGCCTACTCTAGGCATCTTATATAAGTGGAGTCATCCAATACTTGCCCCTTTGAGTCTGGCTTATGTCACTGAGCGCAGTGCCTTCAATTTTCATCCATGTTGTAGGAAATATTTGAAATAAATTTTTGGTTGAGTAATAAAAAAAACCTACTTAAAAGTAATTCAAAATTAGAACCTGTTAAAAGGAATAAAAATATCATTTTCTCAAAAGCAAACAAAGGAAACAGTTCTTAATTCATCAACAATAGAATTCATCAACAATAACCACTCTTTTTTTTTTCCAGGGCTGGAGATTAAACCCAGGTCTTTGCATATGCTAGGCAAGTGCTCTGCTATGGAGCTACACCCCTCAGTCCAGCAATAGCTCTTAATAGTGAAAGGCTACGTGCATTCTCATTAAATCTGAAAATGAGGCAGGACATCCTTTGTCACTTTTGCTTTTTATTATTTTGGGTGTTCTAATCAATACAAAAAGAGAAGAAACTAAGGGTATAAATATTAGAAATAGAATAGGCTGAAAACCTGCCAAATGAAACAAGATTAGTATGTTGAAATTGGTAATTTTATCCTCATCATCAATAACAAATCAGGTTCCCTGCACTCTGGGAGACTAAGGCAGGAGGATCATAAGTTCACGCTCAGCCTGGGCAATAGTGACTTAACAAAAGCCTGTGTCAAAAAATAAAATAAAAAGGGGCTAGAAATGTGACTCAATGTGAAGGCCCTAGGTTCAATCACCAGTGGCAGGGAAAAAATTTTAAAATAACAAATTAGGTTATATAATGGGGGTTAATCACATTCTCAGAAGCAATACAATAAAGAAACCATGTAAGGTACCTTAGTAAACATGCAATACCAGGTGTGGTGACACACACGTGTAATCACAGCATTTGGGAGGCTGAGGCAGGAGGATTTCCATGAGTTCAAGGTCACCCTGGGCTACATAGTGAGTTCAAGGTCAGCCTGAACTATATAGTGATACCCTGTCTTTAAAAAAATGTAAAACTGCCAGACATGGTAGTACATGATTATAGTCTCAGGTACCCAGAAGCATGAGGATTATTTAAGCCTAGGAGTTTGAGACCAGCCTGGGCAACATAGCAAGATCCCACCTCAATGAACAAACAACAACAAAAAATCCAAGTAAAAACAGAAAAGGGATATAGGGGCCAGGGATTTAGCTCAGTGATTCTGTCACCTGACAGAAAAGGGATATAAAAACCCACATGAATGAAGCTATAAAAATTTACTAAAATACACGGAAAAATAAGCACTGCTCCTGGATGGAAAAGCCAGATGTAAAAATTGGAAAAATTTCTTCAGTCAGCCAATAAAAGTAATTCATTTACAGTCACAATTCTAATTTTCAAAAAAAATTAGATATACTGATTTTTAAAGCTCATTTTAAAAGAAAAATATGAGGAACAGCTCTCCCTACTGGATGTCAACCCATATTCTAGAAGTAAAGGAGTTAAAACAGTGTGGTATTAATGTAATGGAACTAAAAGAGTTGCAAATAGGAGACAATGAGATGGGAGGAAGGGGTGGGAAGGGAGAGGTAGGAAGTAAAAAGAATTAAGATCTGTACATGTATCAACTCCCCACAATGACTGTAATCATTATGTACTGAAAAACCCTATCTAAAAAACCAAAACCCCCCATAACAGCAAGAAAATATCAGCAAACCAAGTCCAACAATGTATTAAAAGAACTATATGCTACAACCAAGGGTTGTACAAGGGTATTTCAACCTAACAAAATCAATGTAATGCACCATATATCAATGTAGTGTACTTCACTCATATTAATTTAGTGAAGAAAAAGAATCACATTACTATCTTAATTGGTGCAAAATAAGCAATGAATGAAAACACTACTTATGACACCTAAAAATTAGAGCTAAAAGAGAAGCTCTTCAATATAATAAAGACCATGTATGACTAATACACAGCTGACTTCATATTCCATGGTGAAAGACTGAAAGCTTTTCTTCCTGAGATCAGGAATAAGAGGGATGTTCACTTTTGCCCAGTGGAGATTTTAGCCAGAGAAGTGTCAAGAACAAGAAATCAAAGGACTTCAGATTGGAAAGGAAGAAGTGTAGCTACTTGCAGATGACACGATCTTATATATAGAAAATCCTAAAGGATGGACACACAGGCATACACATACTCTGCTGGAGCAAATAAACATATTCAGTTACATGATAGAAGATTGCACAAAATCAGTCATACTTCTATATACCAGCAATGAAAACCCAAAAAATTAAGAAAACAACTTCATCTAAACTAGCATTAAAAATGCTCAGGAATAAATTTATTTTTATATGAATTTAAAGTTTTTATTTATATATTTCACTGTAGTGTGGTGACAACAAAATGACATCTTTGTACCAGAGCATACATACATCAACAGTAAGATGTAACTTTTTGTTACACCACTGCTAAAATATCTAGCTCTTTGTTGGAGACATAAGCATATAAGAAGGCCACACAAAATAATTTTCTGTTTTTTTATTTAGATAATAATTTTTAAATCAGTAATACGTCATCAACTTCACTGTTACTAGAACTGTAAATTATCTGGGTAATGGTGTGTATGTGTGAAATCATTCAGCTGTATACTGTAATAGTTGCTAGAGTAATCTCACACATACCAGTAAGGACCTGTCACCATGATTGAGGGCTAATTACTGTTATTAGTTACATAATGATAAAGTTCTTTTGAAAATAATAGCTCACTTATATGTGAAAAATGCCCTTTCCACTTCCACAGAAGAAAAAATTAAAGTTATTTTTGGATTTGCTATGTCAAAAAGTCAACTGTACAAAGATCTACATATTGGGCCGAGGGTTTAGCTCAGTGGTTCCGGTGCCTGCCTTGCAAGTGCAAGGTCCCTAGTTCAATCCCCGGTACCAAAACAAAGAATAGCTTAGGGCCGGGGATTTAGCTCAGAGGTTTCACTGCCTGCTGTGCAAGCACAAGGACCGGAGTTCGATCCCCAGTACCAAAAAAAAAAAAAACTCACAAAGATCTACATGTTAAATCTAAAATTATAGTTTTAAAAGTATATTAAAAACAAAAATGTCATGCATTTTTATTATCAGTTATGCAGAGGCTTTAAAACAGATGCAAGACCATATGGTATAGATTAGCTTTTATACTGCTAATGCACAACTAACTTGATTAGATTAACAAATCTGTCTTAATTACATCTTTTTTTTCTTTTGGTACTGAGGATCAAACTCGGGACCTTGCACTTTATATATCACACCAGAAAGACAAATGCCATAAGATCTGTAGAAACATTCTGTTCTGAGCACTCAAATGGCAGTATAACTTTCTGCATTGTAATCCTTCACATATAGAATAACAAAAGGAAAATATTCTACCATTTTCTGTTACAAAAAACATACCGCTGAAAAATATTAAGGGGCAAAGGATATCATCTATAACACAAAGTAACTTAAAACTAGTGTCAAAAAGCAAATGAAATCTCTCAATAATATCAAAATACACAGCAACTGAAGCACAAATTCTGCATTAAATACAATAGATTTAATAAGACAATGCACTAATTAATATGACACAAAAATAGGGTGAGCTAGGGCAACCAGTACATAATGGGGGGGGGATTAGAACCACTATTTTTTCCCTAGTCAAAGCACAGTTTTTTGGTGTCTTTCCATTCATGTAAAACATAACACTGAACATTAAGTTTTTCTCTTTCTTTTTTTTGGTACCAGAGATCGAACTCAGGTCCTTGTGCTTGTGAGGCAGGGGGCAGATCCACTGAGCTAAATCCCCAGCCCTTGTACATTAAGTTTTTAACATCATAGAAAAACTTGGTTGTTCCATGAAATTCTTTAAATTCTTGATCAGTTTTTCAAAGTAGACATTATCATGAATGAAAAACAACCCACCAACTGTCACCTGTTTTTTTAAACATTGAAGATTTTTTACATAAACTTTTAAAAAGTTATCATAATCATTTTGTCTTTTTTTTCCCCTCTGCCTCAAATCCATTAATACAATCACTATTTCTCTTTGTTTCCTGTTGCGGATGTTAAATCGTTGGCTCATTTGGGGTAATGGATCCATGCCTAGAACTTTCTGTATCTGTGGAATGTGAGTTTCAATGCAAACTGTGCACTAGGTGTAATGTCTTCACATGGCTGGTCAGTCATTGTTGCCAAGGTATCAAAGGGATCCTTTTCACAAGGATCCAAAAGTCCAGGACTACCTTTAAGAATAATCCCTAAAAAAATGCATTCAAAAATTCTTCTCGGGGCCAAGGATTTAGCCCAGTGGTTCCATCGCCTGCCTCGCAAGTGCAAGGACCCAAGTTCAATCCCCGGTACCAAAAAAAAAAAAATTCTTCTCAGGGAATCCCCCAAGCTCTGAGGACTAGAAACACTACTAATTATTTTCTCTGCTAATAACTCCATCACCCAGCTTGAAAAGAGACCAAGTTGGAACTTGCTGACAGAGGTCTTGGAGAATACGAATGGTAATCACACATGACTGTAGACCATTAGCTCTGGCCTGGAACCACTTGGTGTGGCGTACAGCAAACAGCATCAAGGCATTTTTGCCTGTCCAAGATGTCTGGTGGGTCTTTCACTACATCCAAGGTGCCATCTCTTTCCCTCATGTTCTCTCAAATAATTGGAGATGTCAGATTGGTAATAGTGACTTGCATTTTGGGTTCCACACATGAATTCAAAATTATTGCTGCATCAGATAAAGCACATTTTATGTCATACTTCTCAGGACTTATAACAGCAAGCTGTTTAGGTAGATTTTCTGCAATATGGCTTAATAATGTCTTTGAAGCTTTTCTGAACACAACAAAACAAGGTTGACATTTCTATCTCCTCAGAGAAGTAATCCTTTTGCCAATACTCTCACTTGCAACACTCCTTTGAAAGCTCTGACTTTACCTCCTTTCTTATCACTTCCCTCCTGATCTTCTCATGTTCAGAAAAACTGTCTGAAACAAGTTTTAAAGCACATTCAGTGATAGAAACAATTTTCTGAACTGCCGGTAACTCCTCTTCAGTGGGATAAATGGTTGTATGTCTTGTCATTACGTAATGATCATCAGATGAGTAAAGGCGACGTACGGGTCTAGGACCCTGTGGCTGAGGAGGCATGCCTGGTTGGACTCCCAGGAGACCTATTGGACCTGGAGGACCAATAGGTTAGCCTCTATCAGGCATTCAGCCAAGAGCATCCTAATGATGCTGTTCTTCCTCCATTCTTCTCCAGTACATGTCCTCTTCATAGTGCCTCATTTCCATGCTCCAGTGTTCTTCCTCCTCTTCCCTTGTTAGCAATATTCTTCCTTCTGCATTTGTTTCCTCATTTTTTCTTCTTGAATGTTTCACTTCCACTTGCAAATCTGAATTTACTTTTTTTAAATTGAAGTCTGTGTCTTTGTCTTTTAAAGTATATTTCCTAAGTATTGAGATCATTAAAGCTGCACTCACATAATTTACAATGGAATCAACTTTTCCTTCATCATTCCATACTTCCTCCACATAATCATGGCCCACTGGCTGCACATCACTCTGCAAAGCTGCAAGAGATGCAGGTGTGACCGATTCTGACAGAGTCTGGCTTTACTTCTAGAATCTGCACAGCAGAAGTGAGAAGAATGCTTTTTATACATTCAGTTCCTTTTAAGTCTTCTGTTTTATTTCCTGTTGACTATAGCTTATTGCCCCTGACAAAGTTTATTTGGGGGGTAGATGTTTTCTTGGCAGCCATATTGGTAGGCACTGCTGATACTTTGGTGCTGGATGTGCTATTAAGAGGTGACTTTCTGGGCCGGGGATTTACCTCAGTGGTTCTGCCACTTGCCTCACAAGCACAAATCCCCAGCACCAAAAAAAAAAAAGAGAGAGAGAGATGAGTTTCCTGTAGTTGTAAGACTTTCACAGAAGAAGTCGCAATTGATGAAGTCTTCACAGTACATTTGCTTGAAGGAGAGGCAGTTGGCTTTGAAGCAGAGATAGCTGCTGAAGGAGTAGCTTGGCTAACATTTGATTCTTTGAAGGAATAGGTTTACCAAGTTTTGTGTATAATTTAAACACTTTCTGATGCTTGGCACCACAAATGTGGGCAGCATATGCAATCTGCTCCTGTACAAGATGCATCAAAGAACTCACAATGTAGCTGATTTCGAGTCCCACAAATAGAGTTATTGCTGCTGCTGGTATTTTGTGATGCTTTCGATGTGGTGGCTGCTTCTCCTCCTCCTCCTCCTCCTCCTCC
>NW_004624747.1:1494774-1516695 GCF_000247695.1 Heterocephalus glaber | reverse complement strand
CCTCCTCCTGCTTCTCTTCCCCTTCCCCTCCCCTCTTTTTCTGGTTTTATTTTTTTGGTACCAGGGATCGAACTCAGGACCTTATGCTTGCTAGGCAGGTGTGGCACCACTGAGCCAAATAACCAGCCCCTTCTCCTTTTTTAATGCTTCAGTCCTTCTAAGTGTTCTTTATAAATCTGTGGTCCAGCGCAGCTGATCTTACAAACATCACAATAGTGAATCTGGGGTGGTTTGGGAGGCTGTTTTGGTTTCAATTGTTTATTTTGGAATGGTGCTTTTTTAGTAAAGGTGGCCCCTGTCCAGGCAGCTGTTTCAGCAGCAACTGCTTGCTTCTGTTGCTGCTGCTGTTGTTAGAAGTAGGAAGACACAGCTGAGTACCCTGCTGCTTCATAACCTGAATAAGATGAGCAGAATGAGCAACTGTTGTGGTACTGTAAGTAGCACTCTGAGTGTAGGATGGCACCACCGTAGCCACAGCTGCTAAGAACTGTCCAGTGGAGGACACAGGATAAATGGAGAAAGTAGTGGTAGTCAGACTTGGTGTGGCTGGTTTTATGGCTGTCACTTGTTGAGTTTGCTGGGCTTGAGTATACTGAGTTGCACCTCGGCTATAACCTGCTTTGGGAGCTGTCTGTAGTAAGTTTCCGAAAGTGAAGGCTGAGGCTGGGCAGCAGCAGCTACAGCAGCAGCAGTTGCTGTTGGCTCTTGGAAGTACTGCTTACTGTCATAAGCTACAGCAGGAGCTGTGGATCTTATATATGAGTCCTGGTAGTTTTGTGTAGTAGCTGGGGGTGGTGGTGGTGTTGCTTCTTGTTGCCTCTGGGTATAACCATAGTCAGTTACTGAATGTGCCATGGGGTAGCCTCCATAAGCAGCAGCTGTTGCAGCAGTTGCAACTGCTATTGGAGCGGGCCTGGCAACTGCAGCTGTGGCGGCTGCTGGTGCATAGACAGCAGTAACTGTGTGGGCAGATACTGGAGCTTGATGGACAGTGTAGCTAGCAACTGTAAATGGATGAGAATAGGCTACACCTGAAGCTGGCTGCTGGCTATACTGGGTTGCTGCAGCCAATGGCCTCATAGTTGCCAGCACTGCACAGAGAGTTGGGCCCCAAAGCAGGAGGAGAAACTCAAGGGACCAGATGTGGAGGGAGCCCAAGGGAGAGAGAGAGTTCCCCCTGAGAAGTCATCTGGCTTCACCTCTGTCCACCTCCTGCCCCATACTCCCTCACCCACTTGCCTAAATTTAAATACCAAGGGGCCTGGGATTAAGCTCAGTGGTTCCACTGCCTGCCTCAAAAGCACAAGGACCCAAGTTTGATCTCTAATACCAAATCCCCCCCCAAAAAAAATAAATACTGAGGTTAGACTTATACATGGCAAGCTGCAAAGTATTGTTCAGAGAAATTAAAGACCTAAATAAATTAAAAATATACTTATGTTCATGGATTAGGAGATAATATAGTTAAGATGGCAATACTACCCAAATTGATCTGTAGAGTCACTGTATTGTCTATCAAAGTCTCAATGGGAAAAAAAATCTCAATGGTCACCCATTTTTAAAGACATGCAAAAACTGATTGGAATATTCATACAGAATTGTCAAGGACTCCAGTAGACAAAACAGTCTGGAAAAAGAAGAATAAAGGTAAAGGTCTCATACTTTCCAATTTTTTTTTTTTTTTTGTACCAGGGATCGAACTCGGGTCCTTGCACTTTCAAGGCAGGCGGTGGAACCACTGAGCTAAATCCCCGGTCCATATACTTTCCAATTTTAAAGCTTGCTACAAAGCTAAAGTAATAGAAACAATATGGTCCATGTGTCTGTTTTGATTATTATAGCTTTGTGTAGTATATTTTATAACTGTTAATGTGATCCCTTTAGCTTTGTTCTTTTTGCTTAAAATGACTTTTGCTCTTTGGGAATTTTTGTTGTTCCATATATGAATTTTAGGATTTTTTTCTATTTCTGGAGAAAATGTCATTGGAATTTTGATGGGGATTGCACAGATCTGTAGATCACTTTGGGTAGTATGGGCATTGTTAGTTGAATTTATGACAAAGGTGCTAATCCATTGTAGCAGTACCATTCAACAAATGGTGCCATGCAACCATATAGCCACAATGAAAGTAATGAAGTTACACCTCTACCTCACACCATATACAAAAATTAATTCAAATTTAACCAAATACCTAAGTATAAAATCTAATACTATAACACTTTTTAAAGAAAACATGTATTACTTCTTATGACCTTGGGTTAAGCAACAAATTCTGAGATACAATACTAAACATATAAGCAATAAAATTTAAAAAATAGGTAAATTGGTATCTTAGTTACTTTTCTCATTGCTGAGACAAAGTACCTAACACCTACAAGGAGGAAAGGTTTATTCTGGTTCACAGTTTGTGAAGGTTTCAGTCCACAGTTGGCTGGCTCAAAGGCAGAGTGGCATGACAAAGGGGCATCCCAGAGGAGAAACAGTTTACAGGCAGGCAGATGATAGCAATAGCAATCCTTCTTTTCCCTCTTATCCAACCCAGGCTAGAAGCCTTTTAGGTGGTGCCATCCACACCCCAAGTGGGCCTTTTTATTATCCACACCCAGAACTATGCTAAACCAATTAGTGGACTAATTTAGTACCACACACCCTTAATCCCAGTATCACATACCCTGGATCCAGCCACCTCTGAAAAGCTCCACCTATGAGTGCATTAGGCTTTAGGGGGACATCTAGATACAGGCTATAACAATTGGACTTTCTCCAAATTAAAAGCATTTGTGCATCAAAGTAAACTATCAAGAAAGTGAAAAGATAACTCACAAATGAAATAGAAAATGAAATGAAAAAGAAATAATTTGCAAATCATATTTCTGATGAGAGTCTAATATTTAAACTGGCATGGTGGCACACACCTGTCTTCCCAGCTCTTAGAGAGGCTGAGACAGGAGGATTGCAAGTTCAAGTCCTGCACGAACAACTTAGTGTGACCCTGTCTCAAAAAAATAAAAATAGTTGGGAATCTATCTCAGTGACGGAGTGTCCCTGAGTTTGATCCCTAGTACCACAAAAAGTCTGGTATTCAGAATATATAACAAAATCTTATAACTCAACCACAAAAAGACAAACCAATTAAACAATGGGCAAAGGACTTAAAAAGATATTTCTCCAAAGAAGATATAAAAATGGCCAACAACGCCCAATATCCTCTGACTGTCTAGAAAGGGGGATGGCTAGGGCTAAAGAAAAAGGACAACAGAGACTTGTGTAATTTCAAGGAGGCCCGGAGGTCAGTGCCTCAGAGTGGGCAAAGATCAAGACTCTCCATACAAGCCAGCATTTATTGGGTACACGCAATAATTGGAGTGTCAGTGCAAACCTCATGCTGATGAGGGCAGAAAGGAGAGCATTCCCTTGACAGTATGGGATGAGTTAAGCTGACAAGGAACGCATCCCTCCCCAGGTGAAACCTTTCTCTTTTTGTGTTACTACTCAAAGAACTAGGATATCTTCAGCTGATGTAATCTTACCATTGATTACCACAGCTTCACGGACCACTGAACCCTCATCTGTGACCTGAGGCAAAACAGAGTTATGTTTCTGCATGCCATAGGTGGCTCTCGGGCAAGGCAACATTGGGCCTTAGACAGCTATAGTCATACTTTAATTATAAAATGATTTTTCCCCAAAATTTATGTAGAAATGCTTTCGACAATTCTGAAAAGGTTACATACTGCATGGTTCAATTTATCATGGGTTGAGGTAGAGCTCAGTGGTAGAGCAAGGGCTTAGCATGTGCAAATCCCTAGCACCACACACACACACACACACACACACACACACACACACACTATTGCAATGATAAAATCTTAGAAATGGAGACCAAATTAGTAGTTGTCAGGAAGTTAAGGAAGGATTTTGGAAGGATGGAAGTGAGTGTTGCTATAAAAGAGCAATGTGAAGGGGCCAGGGATTTAGCTCAGTGGTTCCGCTGCCTGCCTCCCAAGTGCAAGGTTCTGAGTTCGATCCCTGGTATCAAAAAACAAAACAAATAAAAGAGCAATGTGAGTGATGTTTGTGATGGCAGAAAGGTTCTGTCCCTTGACTGTATCAATGTCAACATCCTGTTGTACATTTTACTATAGCTTTAGGAGGTGTTGTGATGGGGGAAACAGTACATGCAATGCCTCTGTACTACTTCTTGTAAATGCATGTGAATTTAGAATTTTCTCAAAATTTTTGATATAAAAAAGGTTATATACTGTATGATTCCACAGATAAGATATTTTGGAAAAAGCAAAACTAGAGGGTCAAAAAGACCAGTTGTACCATGATTGGGATAGCTGACTACAAGGGGCATTAAGGAAACTTGGAGGGGTTGATGGAAATATTTTATATTTGATTGTAGAAGTGGTCACATGATTCTGATTTTTTAAATAAACAATACTTTTGCTACACCAAAAGCTATGAATTTTACTATGTAAATGAAATAATAGGAAAATAGACATATTGTAGTCTACTTTAAAATCTTTTTTGTCGTTAGAGTCCTCAAAAACATATTACCTGTTTAATATTCCCTACCATGGATGTACCATAGTTTATTTTACCTTCCTCTATCATTTGGCATTTTGGTTCTTTCCATCCCCCCCCCATGGATATATTTATGATACTTAGTGGAAGTTTTGATTATTCCCTCAAGATACAGAAGTGAAATTACTGGATTAAAAGAGATGCACACTTGTATGAAACATAATACATGGTTCTAGAGTTTTGTTTCAGAAACTAGCCTCCCACTAGCAGTCTTGAGACTGCTGTCCTCCCTGGTCAGTGCTCTCGTATCCTCGCTTTAAATTCATTCGCCTGGGCCGGGGATTTAGCTCAGTGGTTTTGCCGCCTGCTGCGCAAGCTCAAGGCCCCGAGTTTGATCCTCGGTACCAAAATAAAATTTAATTAATTAATTAATTAATTCGCCAATTTTGCAGGAATCTTGGCCTTTGGCCGCCAAGTAGACCCGCGCCTCCTGCAGGTGCCCAGGCACAGGCTTTGGTCTCGGCTCACCATCTCCCGCCAGGGGGCCACCGCCGTCTTTCCTTCCGTCTTCCGCCACTGCCCAGGTTCTCAAATCTGGATCTGGTCACACCAACCTCCCATCTAGAGCCAATGTTTTCAAAACACCAAGTCCTACTCTGACTGTCTACTTGATCCCTCCAGCGCCTCCTGAGCCATAGCAGAAAGACTGGCCCTAGGCGACCCTCAGGGCCGCTGGCCCCGCCCCAGGAGCTCCCTGGGCTCCTCCCTCCCCGCGCTGCTGCCTTTGCCGTGCGCCCACATCACCAGCCAGCGCCCGGCCATCGGTGAGGCCAGTTTAGGCATCTACCTACAGACGAAGCACCCCCACCCTTGTTCCTAAAACAGGCCATGGGTCATTCCTCATGACAGGCCCACACTCAGCATCTCCAGGCCTGCCTGCCAGTAAATGTGTGTAAATGAGTGAGTGCATGTCCTCTCAGTATGCCCTGCAGATCAACCTTTCTTTTGGACTTTTCTTTCTTTTTTTCTTTCTTTCTTTTTTTTTTTAACGTACAAGACTTGCTGATATATCACAGCATTTCCTTAACTGCTCATCAAAAAAGCCAGGGAGTGGTCCTTGTTCCTCCCTCTCTCGTTCAGCTCACCCACTGACTCTGCCCCCATAGCTATCACATTTTGTCTGGGTCACTAGGCCACCCTGCCATCGTCTCTCTAGGTCCAGATTCCACCTCTGTCTACCCATCCAAGTCTAGTCAGGTAGCCTCCCTACGAACATCCCCCAGGACTCCTTGGCTGAAGTCTGTCCTCTAGAGGTGGGGCTGGGCCTGGCTGACTGTACCCTCTCAGACCACCTTGATCCCAGGACCCACCAATTCCAGCCCAGCCAACCACCAGGGACATCCTGAGTTCTGTGCCTGTAATGCCCTTGCCCAGGTGGACCCTTACATCCTAGGTCAGCCTCTGTTCTACCGACATCACACAGTATGTGACTGTCACCTCTCCCTCTGGTCCCTCAGTACCTCAACCCTAGCACAGAGCCTGACTCTGATGAGGACTCTTTCCTCAGCAGCACCTGCAGTATGCTGAAACCCAGGTCCTGGCTGGACACCCTCTGGTGCCAATTTACCCTCTGGTGCCAGAGGGCTGACACAGTTGATGATCTGTTTCTCCTGCTGGATCCCCTCACTGTGGCAACTTCAGCATCCTCAAGACAGGTGTCAGGCTGCAAGGTTCTCATCCAATCAGCATCCCTTGCATTACCAGCTTCCAGGATGGGGAGAGAGGAGAGCTGGAGGCTATCAAGCTTGGGCCTTGGAGTCTGAGCCAAGTGACCTTAGGGACCCACTTTACCTCCCTGTTTGTTATTCCCATTTGTAAAAATGAGATAGCAGCACAACCTGTCTCATGGGACCACCTGGGGGGGTTCTGTCCCTGCAATGATTTGTACCCATTGGTATGAAGTACACCAATGATGAACGGGCTGTTGTATCATGGATTGTCATAAATGGGCCACCACACACAAAGAGGAGGGGCTAGGGACACACACCTGTGCCCCATAGGCCCTACTTGGGCCTTTCCCATGGAGGTACCTTTACCCTGGATGGACCTGGAATCCTGGGTATGGGGGCAGGGCCTGGACAGAATCTTTGCTGAAGGTCTGGTGACCTGGGCACCCCAGGAAAGGCACCTCCTGGTGTTCCAGAAAGTGGCACCTGACCAGTGAAGGTAAGGGCTTAGAGATGGCCGCCATGAGCAGGGAGAACAAGAGGAGAGGAGGAAAAGGAGGAAGAGCTAAATAAAAAACCTGCCTGGACAGAGGCCACCTCCTACCATCCAGGCAGCCATCCTGCCTTCCATTTCTGTCCTAGCCAGAGTACAAGGGAAAGGCTAGCAAGGCAATAGCCTTGAGCCAAAATTTAAGGGGTGTCAGAAGACTCCGAAATTAATATTTTAATACAACATTTAAAACAATAATCAATGCAAAAAAATCCACTATGGACAAAATATCAACATTTTTAACCAGCTTCTGCTCTGGCCTCTCTTCCTCAACTGTCCACTCCCAGCCCAGTCCCAGGGAACCCCACTACCACATTTGTGGCCCCTTACCTGCCCCACATGTTCCACAGGATAGAGGCTCCTGGGCCTGGGGTCCTGCTCCGTGGTGCTGCTGTTAGGGGCAGTGGGCCATGGGTGCTCCTGGCCAGGCCCAGTAGCAGCAGCAGCAGCAGAAGGCCCTTGTACCTCCTGGGGGGAAGGCCTGGCCCACCAGGGACCTTCCAGCCCACCTGGCCTGTCCCTGGCTTCATTTGCCCTCAGGGTCAAAGGCACCTCTGGTCCCACTTGTGTGTGGGCTTCCCGGGGAATGTGGCCCTGGCTTTTCTGCTGGCAGCAGCCACACCAGTGCATACCGATCCCTACACATGCCTCATCCTCAGGCTGGATGGGCTTGAGTCCCCGCCCCTAGCCCACCCTCTCCAGGGCCCACGGCTGTTACCCTTGGGGATCTCCCCCAGAGAGACATCTGCTAACTGCCCTGCTGTGGTTGGGACCAGGGCTCAGCTGCTTCCCACAGCAGCCACCACCTCTGTGGCCATAGGTGGGGTATATTTGACCCACTCTGGCTCCCCATTTCCCCAAGCGGCCCTGAGTCTGTGGAGCATGTCCACATGAAGCCTGGGGGATGATATAGAGTGATCTATCGCTTAGGAACAGGATTTGCTCAGGCCTTTAGTTTAGGAGGTGGGCCAGGGCTGGGGCTCCGTTCTCTCTTCCGTGAGGGTGGCCCACCCTCATGCTGTAGGTGTACTTCTTTTCCTATTTTTACTTGGTCCAGACTTGCTCTGCAGAGCCTGTTTCTTTTCCTACCTTTAATAAAGCTTTGCTACCATTAAAACAGAGAGAGAATGAGGGAGTAATAAAAGAGATGAGGAGGGCTCAGAAATGCTAGAGTAAGGAAATAATTACAAAAGGAAATAAGGGTGGTTTGTCCATGTGAAGCTCATTTTGAGTTTTCTAACAGAGACTTACTGAAATTGGGGTCTTACTCTTCCACAGAAAGTGGGAGGCAGGGCTTCTGTCTTCAGGTGTTGGATGTAACAAAGAGTAAATTCTTCATGTAGTTTTCTCAGATGGGAACTTTAATGGGGTATAGGGCCATCCTAGAGATGTAGTCTTGAACTGTTAGGAACTATGTTAAATGTTTGTTCAAATCTGTATAAGTCAAGGCTGAGGCCTACTTGAGAAAGGGTCCACAGGAACCTGGCTGGAGTTTGGTCAAGGAATTTTCAGTATATACTAGCAACAATCTATTATTAAATAATGACAGAAAACAATATGTAGAATATACACTGGCCTGTTATATAGAGTGCTATCCAATATGCTTAATCCTAAGCTTAATTAGCAATGAATAGTAATACAGGAAGAATAAACCTTCTACAGTACCAGTAATACCAAATAATAGGCATGCCACTGTGTTGGATGGAAAAAGTGAGAAAAACATACAAGTACACATAGATTTTTCAATAACTGTCAAACAAAAATCTCCAACTTTAGAGTAACCAAGTTACAAATCAGGAGGTAAAAGAAATAAGTAGGATATATTCATACTATTACCGGCTTTTAAAAATATGAAGCAAAAATGAACAAAGGAAGGAAACAAAGAGACCTTGACTTAAAGAGAGCGGCAGAACCTATGTAGAAGCTTCCTGTAAGGCTGCCCTAAAACCCTGATGCATCACCAGGACCTGAGTCTGGGCTGGAGAAAAGCAGCCTGCCTCTCACACCTGCGCTTAAATGGGCAACACAAGGCTCCAATGAGTCACACTGATCAGGTGGCTGTCCAGAACCAATTAGCTCTGAGCTTGGGCTGAGCTGGGGCAGAGCTGGGGCAGGAATGGAAAGATGGAACGTGGGCAGCTGCTATGGTACCCTGGGAGGGACAGGACTGGCAAGATACCCAGTGCACAATTAGTCAGATGGAACTGACATGCAAGAAAGCAGGAGGAGGTGTCTGTCCATGGCTGATACTTGCTCTGGGGAAGACTCGTCCAAAAACAAGACAAGCCATCTGGTGCCTGTCTGGGAGTAATCGGACAGCTTGTGTCCATGTGTTCCTTCCCCATCCTGTCTCACTCTCTCTGCTACTTTTCTTTTTTTTCTCCCACGTTACTTATCTTTTTTAACCTATGTCATATTTATAGTAGTTTTGTTTTCAAATTTTGGTTGGCTGGTTGCTTCCTGCTGCTAAAAACAAGAACTCCAAGACTCACAATTCTAGCCACCTAATGGAATCACGGAATGACAAAGTCTTTGGAACCCAAAAATTCACTCAGTCATACATTCATTTACTCATTCATTTATTCACTCAACTCTCTTCTCACCTAGTGTTTATCACACACGTAACTGATCCTGCCCACTGAGAACTTGTGGACAAAGGCAGGAGGAAGCCTTGCTAAATAAAATCAGAGCTGTGTGGTAGGTGCTAAATATAGGTAGGAAAACAAGCTGTTTGCACATTGGAGGAAGTTAATAACTGCATAAAGAGGTGAAGAAACCGTCTGCCCAAGGGAAAAGTTGAGGTCATTGTGGAAGCCTGAGTCGGTGCAACCACCCAGGGGACACCAAAAAGGAACAGGAAGTCTTTCTGACAAATAAACACTTTGAGCAAAGGTTTGGTGCTAACCAAATGAGTCAGGTGCCTGATCAATTGGCATTGACTTAACATGGCAGAAATGGACAATAAAGGGTGTACAAGAAGTGGTTTTAGGACAGCTGAGCCAGCCTTCATAGGTTGTATTCTGATCAGTCTGAATTTTGTCCCTTCAACTGAGCTGTCTTTTCACAAGCCGCAGGCAGATATTGACCACTTGCAATGTGGCTGATCTAAACTGAGATGAGCGAGGGGCTGGGGATTTAGCTTAGTGGTTCTGCTGCCAGTCTCGCAAGCACAAGGACCCGAGTTCGATCCCCAGCACCAAAAAAAAAGTTATTAACCCTCAAAAACTAATAAACTGAGATGAGCCAAAAGTGTGGAATACATACCATATTTCCAAAGCTAAATACCAAAAAATAGTTTAAATGGTCTCATAACTGCCTTTCATATTAATTGCTCATTGAAATGACCATATTTGGGGCATATCATACTAAATGAATATATAGCATTGGGAATCATCTCACCTGTTTCATTTTCCTTTTTTTCTCTTTTTTTTGAAATAGTGTCTCTTTATGTTCCCCAGACTGGCCTTGAACTCCTGGGTTCAAGCAATCCTCCTGCCTCAGCCTCCCAAGTTGCTGGAACTATAGGTACCACCATGCCCAGTTATTTTTCTGTAATGTAGCCACTAGAAAATTGGAAATTACAGGTGTGGTTTCCCTATGTGCCTTAGTGGATGGCAGATAGTCATGGGTCAGAGAAGAGGAGTGCAGGAAAGGTTGGGTCTAGGACTAATATGAGGAGTAGAGTTTACAGGTTACAGCAGGGGTATGAGCAGGAGGCTAGATAATGGCTGAGGTGAGCAGTGACTCAATTGAAAGCAAAAGATTGGACGGGGGGAAGAACAGGCCTTTAATTGACAAAGAAATGATTATGCTAGAATTCTGTTGTCCACCCATGACAGTTAGGCCCAGGTTAAGCACTTTCTATAAGCTAGCCAGCACTATTATTAGCCCCTTTACATATAACATTGGCTCGTCAGCCTAATCAATTAATGTCTATAAGGCCAGCCAGAGTAAAGACCTGAGCTTGTCTGGTCTGAGGGCCCAAGTCTAGGCTATCATTGTCCATTGAGCCAATATGGCAGGAATGACAGGATGGAGTCCAACCTGACTCCTGCTTTCTGGGTTTCTTGTCCTGGCATGAAATCTCAGAATAACAAAGAATAAAAGCAAGAGAGGCAGGATACAAGCACCCACCTGGCCTTTAGAAATATGGACTTGCCGGGGCAAAAGCCTGCAGGGAAAACTTGGTGAATTTGAGGAAGTGGAAGCAAAAGGGTCCCTGGAGCATGACAGGAGCTGAGGCCACCCGAGAAAAGGCTGATATTGACGTATCTACCTCTGAAGGACCTGTAAGGTCTTTTTAGCAATGGTAAATGGATATTCTCAGCCAAACTTGGGGTCACAGGAGAGATGGTATACCTGGAAAATCCTTGAGTGTGAGGCAGGTCTGTACACTTTGTTAGGTACCCTATGTACAGGGTCCCTCTTTGCAGGGGCACATTCTGACCCATGACCCATGGCCAGGGGGTGTCACACCATGGATCAGGGCTGTGGGATCTTTCTTACTACCCCTTCACCCAACAAACAGTGGTTCCCATGAGACCATGACCCTTATGCTTCCAGATCTCTCATGGGCTCAAGATCATTGGGGTCCTCAAGCAGGAGGAATTGAGGAAGATCTTGATGATCCCATAAAGCATGGCTTGGTTGAAACCAGGAGGTAGAAGAAGTTAGTGATTCCCTAAAGCAGGGATTGACCAACTGTGGGCTACATGTCACATCCAGCCCAGCCCTGTTTCTTTCTGTCCATTAATAGGAACACAGGCATTCTCCTTTGTTCACATAGCATCCTTTGTGGCTGCTTTCTTGCTATAAGAACAGAATTGAGTAGTTTCTAACTTCTTTCTTTCTGTTTTTTTTTTTTGTTTTTTTTTGGTACCGGGGATCAAACTCAGGACCTTGTGCTTGTGAGGGGCAGGCAGCGGCACCTCTGAGCTAAATCCCCAGCCCTGAATTAAGTTGTTTCAACAGAGACAGTCTGGCCTACAGAGCCAAAAATAATTCCTATCTGGCCCTTTTCAGAAACCGTTTGCTGGCCCCTGCCACCCTCCTGTGCAGAAGAGTAAATGCATTCTCTCACAGAGACCAGTGGCCAACTTTGCCACTCTGGGAGCATTTGGCAGTGTCTGGAGACATTTTGAGTTGTTCACAAATGGGGGTTGGGGGCATCTGGTGGGCTCAAGATCTTATAATACAAAACACAGCCCTATCACAATGACTTGTCTGGCCCAAAACGTCACTAGTACCAAGGTGGGAAGTATTGCTCCAGACCTATTCACTTGGCACCTCTTCTCCTCCCCAGAAGTCCATTAAAGGCATTTTCTTAGCTTTATACATCCTAAAACTCCTGCACATAAGCAGATGACAAAAGAAGGTCCTGTCCTTGGTAAGGATGTCCCTCCCAAGGAGCTTTTATCAACACCTTTACTCCATGACTTTCAAGAGTAGACGCTCAAGAGAGCTCTGTCCGTGTGACCACAACTGATCAGTTCCCTGGGACATTTGCCCTAGTTTAGTTTTGGAGTCATCCTATGAGATCATGTACCAGGCACATCAAACTCAGAAAAACAACTTCCCAAGACATAAACAGCTTTAATTCTGTAATCCAGCCACCAGTGGGGTTACAGCAACACTCCTGGGCAAGGAAAAGGTGAGTGTTTTCCTCTTGGCTTGGCACAGTCCCATGCTTCCATGTTCCTCCCCACACCAGTTTCCCCCAGCGGACCCATCTTCAGGTCAAGGTATATGTACCCTGGGTTCCTGGGACCCTGAAGCATCAGGATCCTGTCTTTCCTCCCTCTCCCTTTCCACTGCCTTCTTCCTCTCTATATTCTGGGTCCCCACAGCACAGTAATACATAGCCTCATCCTCAGGCTGCAGCTGGGAGATGCTCAAATATCCCTGGTTCTTGGCCACATCTTTGGATCCAGAAAAGCGAGGGGGGACCTTAGAGCCCTGGTGCTTGTCTGAGTATGAGAAGTATCTCAGCAGGAACCTCGGAGGCTGCCCTGGCCTCTGCTGGTACCAGAAGATGCTGTAAAAGCCAATATGATGGTCACTGCTCAGGGTGCAGGTTAGGCGGACTGCAGTTCCGAGGGATGAGGAGGCAGACAGGGGCTGATGCAGTACGGGCTGGGTACCATAACCTAGGAACACAGAAGCATATGGGTCCCCAGGGCAGGGCAAGGGAAGGGAAGGGAAGGGCCAGGGGCTGTGGGCTCTGAGGGTTCCCTCACCTGTACAATAGGCCAGTAGCATGAGTAGGACAGGAGTCCAGGACATGGTGCTGATCTGCAGAGCTCTGTGGCCCTCATGGGCTGGGCTAGCATCCTTCTCTGTACTTCAAGAGGAGGGGCCATTGCACCCCTGGTTCCATTCCTGTCACTTGGGTTTGCAGTGTCAGTTAGGGGAACGGTCGGTCTGTTTGGGGAGCCTTTGAGGCTCTGGCTGGCCATAGGGGAAATGGCTGAGAAGGAAACACCTGCTGGCTGCTCATGGACCAGTGCCCATGAGATAGGCTGGTTGATGCAGTGCCCTGAGGGACGATGGCCTTGAATCCCCCTGAGGAAGCTGAGCCCCACAGAAGTAAGTTTCTTGCTCAAATTTAAATTCTTGGTGAACCAGGAAGAAAGGATACATCCTCAGAGTGGTGAAAATGCTTGCTTCATACAGCAGAAAATTTGAGGGTCTTAGAAGAAATGGGATGCTCCAAACTCCACGGGGCCTTCAGCCTGGCTCCTCTCCTTCCTAGAACAAAGTGGATTTACAGGGCCCAGAGATAGACATGCATAGAGAGAAGGTGGTAAGAGAAGTGGAGAGAAGTTGGTCATCTCCATGCCAAGAGAGGACCTTCCTTCAGCACCCTCAGAAGGAATCACACCTGCTGGCAAACTGATCTTGTACTTCTGACCTCCAGAACTGTTAAACAATTAATTTCTGTTATTTAAGCCACTCAGTCTGTTATTTAAGCTACATTACTGTGCCCCTAGGAGGCATATGTAATTGTTGGTTTAGGCCATTGTAAAAAAAAAAAAATACTATAGATTTAGTGGCTCGCAAATAACAGAAATTTATTCCTTACAGATCTCACAGTTGGAAAAAGTCTAAGATCAAGGTATTGGCAGATACGGTGTTTGGTAAGGACCCTGGTTCATAGGTGATTACTTTCTTGCTATAACCTTGCATGGTGGTGGGGTAAAGTGGCCCTTTCTTGGACCTCTCTTACAGGAACACGGATCCCATACATAAAGGCACTGCCCCCATGACCTAATTAATTAGAGGTTCTACCTTCTTATACCATCAACTTGAGGATGAAGATGTCAACAGATGCATTTAGGAGGAACACAAACATTCAAACCACAGCCAGAAGTAATTTCAAGATTTCCCAGAGGTTCTCTTGTCCCACACACTCATTTTCCCTCTGATAGCTGGAGTCCATGTTTCTTCCTCTTGAATTTACACAGGGTTGTGGATATGGGTGAAGTGACCCCATGTGTACCAGATGGCACTGAGCAGCTGCCAATCACCCAGCATCTTTGTCTCATAAGTACATGATGGAGTAAGCACACTTTCGTCTTTGAGCCCTGTGTCTTGAGCTGCCTCATGTCCATTTTCTCCTGACAAAGAGCGTACTTTGTGCATTTCAGCCAGCCAGGCCAACTCCACAAGCTTCATCATTCCTATTGCCTTTCTGGCCAATAGCAAAATTTGACCAGCTGAGGGGTGATTAGGGCCCCTGAAGACAGAAAGCGTCTTGATCACACCTTGTACAGTCACAGCTGAAAATACATCTAGGACCTGCCTTTCCAGCACAGGCTGGTGGGTGATGGGGAGCTGACCTTCATTCTCTCATCCAATAACTCATGCATGTGTTTGTGAAAGAGGAGTGGCACCTCCCAGATAACCCTGCACCTCTTTGGCACAAGAGACCTTCCCACTTGTGGGCATTGGCACAGCTACCAGCCTATGAACTGGCCTCACCATTGATTTTTTCAGAGCTTTTTGATCCAAACTAGTCTCAGAGAGGATAAATGCTACTTCTTGCACTTTGCAAGTCAATTCATGTAGTTAAACAATGAGTAAGATGAGAGCCAACCTTCAACCATAGTGATAAGCTGAGCCCAATTTTGGTTTTGCATGTTTAACCTTGCTGTCCTAGGACCATTGTATCACCCGCCTGGAAAGATTGTCTCCCAGGGCGAACACATGTGTTGGGAATTCCCTGGGCCCTTCCAGACCCTGAAGAAGATGGTCCTGGGCCTTGGAGCAACAAGATTTAGATGGGGGTCACACCCTTTAATCAATGCCTTTTCCTATCCTCGCACAGTTGTTCCCCGTCTCTGTCCCCTCAGCTTTGCCCTCAAACCCCAGCATCTGTCTGTAGGGCACAGCAGTTTCATGGAGTTGGTATCTTACATCCTTTTCCCTGGCTACACCCAGTTCTTTTTAAGGTAGCTTTAGACCAAATCTGTTTTCTGATTACACAGAAATGAGGAAGCATCATAAAACATCTTCCCAAAAGCAAGAGTAAGCTAAAACTGATCCCTGCAAGTTTTGGTGTGGGGGAAGTATGGTAAGAAGGACTAAGTGGAGGGCAGGAAAGGTAAGGGAGAAGTGTTCTCTTAGTATAAAATCATGAGGAAAAAAAAACCATGAGGAAGAGAGCCAAGGCAGGGCCATGATTTAGTTCACACATTTTTGGTAAAAAATGCCAACTGCTATGCATAGATCAGATAGAAGAAACACAAAGGGAAGAATTTCACAATAAATCTGTCAACATTCAGATTAATCCACATGTGTAGACAATACCTTTATACCATGAGGCTAAAATGAGATCTTTCCTCATTTCAAATATAATGAGTAATGAATTATCAACATAGTTAGGTGTTTCCTTTTTAAATATTTTTTTACGTTATCAAAAATCATTATTGAGGACATTTCCATATATCTTATGACTGTGCTATATATATCAAGAAAATAGGCATTATATATTTTCCTGCTGGCAATCATTATCATTTTTACATCAGGCCATATTTATTCATTTATATCTTCCCCACACCTGTGTAGGCATTTGAATGTGTGACTCTTGGCACAAGGTGACTTCATTTGCTTTTTTTTTTTGGTACCGGGGATCGAACTTGGGTCCTTGCACTTGCGCAGCAGGTGGCGAAACCACTGAGCTAAATACCCGGCCCCTTCGTATTGCTTTTTTAAAAAATAATTTTTTTTAACTTTCAGTTTTAATTGCAATTTTGTATTTTAAATTTAAACAGGCGATTAAAAATGAAGCACTCTAAGGGCTGGGGATTTAGCTCAACCTGCCTCGTAAGCGCAAGGTCCTGAGTTCGATCACTGGTACCAAAAAAAAAAAAAAATGAAGCACTCTGTTCAGAATAATTTGATTACAGTGTTGACTAGCTGAACACTAAGATCATCTTCTTTAAAAAAAACAGCTCATGTTATTTCATGGTCTATTTATGAATTTAAAAATAATATAATCCAAAATTGTAAGTTTTCTTTTCATGTCTGCTTTCTGTGGATGTTTTGCTTATCACCAGCTTTTCATACAGAAGCTTTGAATGGGCACACAGCAATGCTCACTATTGGTTTAAAATGAGCTGGCCAATGATATCTATAGCTAGCCAGACTATCATGTTTTAAGTAAGAAATTTGTCATCAAACATTCTCTCAGATATTTTAGAATTTTCTAATGCATCTTGGCATCTTCATGGAACTGTTCCAATATATCACTGAAAGAAAGTGCCATTGTTCTTACTACTAAACAAGGATCAATTCCCAGGTCCCGATGTTAAAAAAAAAAAAAAGCTTTATTTTCTTTTAAATATAGTCATTCTGGTGGGACAATCAAGAACAAGGAAGAAATCAATCTGCCAAAATTTAAACTGTAGCTCCAAATCCAAGTAGGCTTAGCTGTGGACAAATAATGTGAATGTAATTAAATGTTTTCTTCTTTTGGTTAAATCTGGTTGATCTCATGAGGAACCATGTAAGGAGCTCCCTCGAGAGTGATTCCTTCACTCCCTTGAAAAGGTTGGATGTCTAGACTCTCCAGAACTCCAGATAACATCTTCTGCCTAGAGCCAGGCCTACATAATGTCCAATCATCTGAAGATGGCACCCCGCCCCCCAAACCCTGCATTTACTTAACCTTCAGTTCTCTGTAAAAGTTGAGTTGGCCGAGTTCCTTGCTCCCAAGGTATCATTTTTCTGGTATTTAGACCCAGTAGGATTTATGGATATCTCTCCTTCCCTCTCATTTAGCTTAAATCATTACTAAGAGTCAGATCAATCCCCCTCATCTACAGAGAGCTGAGGGAGCAGAAATCCAAGCAGAGGACCAGATTTAGAAATTAGAGAACAGAGACTGTGTCCACCCTGAGGTTCTACCTGAACTGCCCCATCTCATTTATCTTGACATTTACCAACCATCAAGACCTGCAATCTAAGAAAAGAGTGAGGTCAGTTGATGGGGACATTTCTTGAACTACCTTTAGTTTGAGCTTGTCAACCTGAATACAATAAAAGAGTGACAAGATAGAGACAGAGACAGAGACAGAGAGGAAATTCTCTAAAGAATAATGCTATATATTTGGGGATAAAATACCACTGCTATGGGAATATTTGTGCCATTGTAAACTATGAGAGCATTCAAAGAAGTTGAAATGAGAGATATTTTTGTTTAGTTTTTATTTTATTAGTACATATTTGCAGTATATAATGATTACATTCATTGTGGGGAATTGGTACATGTACCTAACACATCTTAATTCTTTTTATGTCCCCATTTCCTCCCAGCGTTCTCCACTCCTCCCCTCTCTTGGTTCTCTTCCTATTTGAAAAAATTCTATCTCCCTTTTTCCTATTTTCTATCTTTCATTTTGCCTCTTTATTTATAATTTCAGTTTCTCATATAAGAGAAATGATATTATATTTAACCTTGTATGTTTGATTTATTTCATTTAACATGGTTTCAAGGTGCATCTATTTTCCTACAAATGACTCAAATTTACATTATTGGAGAGTAGTACTTTATTGTATATAAATATGACATATTCTTTATCCATTCCTCTGGTGATGGACAGGTAGACTGCTTCCAAGATTTAGCTATTATCAGTTGTGCTGCTACAAACATGGGGTTAAGTGTAATATGGTGTCTTTAATTCTTTCAACAAGATACCTATAAGGGGAATAGCTAAATTGAATGGAATTTCTATTTTTAGAGAGTTTTTTTTTTAAAAAAGAATCTCTGTATTTATTTGCATAGTGGTTGTACTAGTTTACATTCCCACCAACAATGTAGAAGGGTTCTTTTTGTCCCACAGCTTTGCCAGCATGCTATTTGATTTTTTTCTGATATACATTCTTTCTGGAGCAATATGGAATCTCATTATTTAAATTTGCATTGCTCTAATGGCCAGAGATGTTGAACATTTTTTCCTGAATTTATTGGCCATTTGTATTTCTTTTCTTTTCTTTGAGGCAGGGTCTCACCATGTAGTTCAGGCTGGCATTGAACTCACCATGTAGCATAGGCTGGCCTCAAACTCCAGGTGATCCTCTTGCTTCAACCTCCCAAGAGCTAGGATTGCAGTTGTGGCACCACCTCATCTGGATAGCCGTTTGTATTTCTTCTTCCAAGAAGACTATTAATTTCAGTTGCCCATTTTTTGATTGAGAGGGAGTCCTAAGTTTTTTGAGTTCTTTGTATATTCTAGTTTATTAGTCATCTATGTTAGGAGTAGCTGACAAAATTTTTTTCCCCATTCTGTAAGTGGTCCCTTCACTCTGTTGGTTGTTTCCTTTGCTTTGTAGTTCCTCTTAAATTTGATATAATCCCATTTATTGATTCTTGATGTTATTTCTTGTGTGACTGGGGTTCTATTTGGAAAGTCTTTGCCTATATCTATGTCGTCAAGAGTTTTATCCATTATATCTCCCAGAAGATTAAGTCTTTCTATTTTAATATTTAGATTTTTGATCCATTTTGATTTTAGTTTAGTACAGGATGAGGGATATGGATCAAGATTCAATCTTCTGCATGTGTAAAATCAATTTCCCCAGAAGCATTTGCTAAAGAGGCTATCTTTTTTCCAGGGTATGTTTTTGGCCCATTTGTCAAAGATCAGTAGGCTTAATGTGCCCAGGGTTGTTTTTACATCTTCTATTCTATTCTATTCTATTGACCCACATGTCTGATTTTGTGCCAGTACCATGCTGGGTTTTTTGGGTTTTTGTTTTGTTTTTTGGTACCAGGGATCAAACTCGGGTCCTTGCACTTGCGAGGCAAGCAGCAGAACCACTGAGCTAAATCCCCGGCCCACCATGCTGTTTTTATCACTGTAGCTTTGTAGTATAACTTGAAATCTGAGATTTGATTCTTCCTGATTTGCTCTTATGATTGCTTTTGTTATTCTGCATCTCTTCAGGTTCCATATGAATTTTAGGATTGTTTTCTCTAATTCTGCAAGGAATGTTGTTAATATTTTGACTGGGATTGTATTAATTCTATATATCAGTTTTAGAAGTATGGCCATTTTGACAATATTGGTTCTGCTTATACAGATATGGAGTACCTTTCCATTTTCTGATGTCCTCTTTGATCTCCTTTTTCAGAGTGCTGTGATTTTCATTCTAGAGGTCTTTCACTTCCTTTGTTAAGGTAATTCCTAACCATTTAATTTTTCTTGATGTTATTGTGAATGGTATTGTTTTCCTAATTTCATTCTCAGTAACTTCATTATTGGTTTACAGGAATGCTATTGGTTTTTATGTGTTGATGTTGTATCCTGCTACATTGCTGAATTTGGTCTTCTATGCTGAATTTTCTAGGTCTTCTATGTAAAGGATGTCATCTACAAATAATGATAATTTGGTTTCTCCCTTTCCTATACAGATCTCTTTTATTTCCTTCTCTTGCTTGATTGCTCTGGCTAATGTTTCAAGTACTATTTTGAATAGGAGTGGTGTCTTGTTCCTGATTATTGAGGAAAAGTTTTCAGCTTTCCCCCATTTAATATGATGTTGGCAGTGGATTTGTCATAAATGACTTTTATCAGCTTGAGATAAGCTCATTCTATAACTATTTTCTCCAAGTTGCTTTCTTTCTTTTTCTTTTCTTTTCTTTCTTTCTTTTTCTTTCTTTTTTTTTTTTTTTTTTTGAGATAGGGGCTCACTATGCAGGGGCTTGCTATGCAGTTCAGACTGGACTTGATCTCACATAGCCCAGATTGGCATTCCTCTTGCCTCAGACTTCTTTTTTTTTTTGTACCAGGGATGGAACTTGGGACCTTGTGCTTGCGAAGCTGGTGGTGGCACCACTGAGCTAAATCCCCAGCAGCCTCAGCCTTCTGAGTGCTGGGATTATAGGCATGCACCACCGTGACTGGCTCTCCAAGATTTTTTATTATGAATGGATGTTGGCTTTTTCAAAGGATTCTTCTGCATCTATTAAGTTAATCATATGCTTTTTGTCCTTACTTCTGTTTATGTAGTGTATTACATTTGTTGATTTGTGTATGTTGAACCATCTTTGCATCCCTGGGATAAAGCCATAATCTATGATCTTTTTGACAATTTGTTGCATTCTGTTTGCCAGAATCTTGATGAGGATTTTTGTATCTATGTTCATTAAACAGATTGGCCTATAGTTTTCTTTTCTAGCTGAATGATTGTCTAATTTTGGAATCAGGGTAAAGGTAGGTTCTAGGAATAACATCTTGGGAGTATTTCTTACCTTTCAATTTCATTAGAGTTTGAGGAGTATTGATGTTAGATCTTTCCTGAAGTTCTTGTAGAATTCAGTAGTAAATCCAGTGGGTACTGGGCTTTTCTTAGCTGGTAGATTTATTACTGACTCAATTTCATTGCCTGTTGTTGGATTATTCAGGGTTTTTATATCTTTTTGGTTCAATTTTGGTAATTCATATATATCTAGGGGATCTATCAATTTTTTCTGGGTAGTTAATTGGAGTATAGGTTTTCAAAGTAGTTGCTAATAATCTGAATTTTAGTAGTCTTTATTGTGCTTTTTGCCTTTTTCATTTCTAATTGCATTGATTTTTGTCTTTTCTTTCCTTTTTTGTGGTAAAATTGGTTAAGGGTTTAATCTATTTTGCTTTTCTTTCAAAGAATCAGCTCTTCTGTTCATTGATTCTTTGCAATTTTTTCATTCTCAATTTCACTAATTTCTGCTCTGATTTTTATAATTCCCTTCCTTGTAATAGCATTGGATTTGTATCTTTTTTGTTTTCCTAGGACCTTGAGGTACTTCATTAGGTTATTTATTTGGGCTTCCTCTAATTTTCTCATGTGGACATTCACAGCTATAAACTTCCCTCTTAGGGTTGCCTTCATTATGTCCAATAGGTTCTGATATGTTGTACTGGTCTTAACACTTGATTCTAGGAATTGTCTAATTCTTCTTTGAATTCTTCTGTGACCCATTGATTATTCGTGAGTATATTATTTAATTTCCATGTATTTGAATAATTCCTGTGGTTTCTTTTGCTATTTATTCCTAGTTTCATTGCACTATCATCTGACAATATGCATAGGATAATTGTGAATCTTTTTTTTATTCTTTTGTATTTAATTAAGAATACCTGATGGACTATTATGTGATATCTATTGGAGAATGTTTCATATGCTGCTGAGAAGAATATGAATTCTGTTGTTGGGTGGAAAACTCTGTAGACATCTATTAAATCCATTTGCTCAAATGTGTCATTCCACTCTGATAATTCTTTGTTGATTTTTTTTGTCTAGTTAATCTATTTGTGATAGTAACAAAAAGAGTAACATTTTTATCTCATATTAATTAGGTGTGTTTCTAGTATACAGCATATTGCTGGATTTTGCTTCTTAATCCATTCTGACAGTCTATTTCTTTTGATTGGTGAATTGAGGCCATTAACATTGATAGTTATAATTGATAGATATTGGCTCATCCTTGTCATGATGTTTTACTGTTGTTGGCTCTTTTATTTCTTATTTTTTCCCCCTTTCCCTTTAGCTTCTTACCTTGTGTGGTGGCTTCCCTCTGTTGGGCCTCATGGAGTTGTGACCTTCATTGTCTTTTTCTAGGATATTGCTTA